>JARSSU010014385.1:0-19405 GCA_029619165.1 Eurosta solidaginis | reverse complement strand
TAAACACTATTGTCTTCTATGTATATAGGTCAGTACTGTCGTCTGCGCTCTATGTTGCTGTGTACATGTGTGGGAAACATCGTTGGAACTATTTTGGTGTGACGGGACATGCATATTTTATGCCGACTCTGAACGGCACCTATAGGCGGAAATACGCTCGGAGTGTTTGCCAAATCACTGCCAGGCGCGATCCCTCTTAGAAAAACTTTTTTTTAACTGAACCAAATTTTTTTTTAATTTTCGTTTTTACTTTGTATGGGGTTTGAATCCAGGATCTTCAGTGTGGTAGGCGGAGCACGCTACCACCACAAAACGGCGGCCGGTACAAAACTGCATATTCAAAAAAATTCAGTCAAATCTAGTTGAAAGGTTCGATCGATATTTTCATACCTCATGCAACTCAATACCACAAAGTGAAAAATAGCACTGAAGATGGCACAACGCCGAAACTTGTTTGTCCTCAAGCGGAAATTGACAAGTGTTGACCAAAAATTGTTGCAAAATAGCTTAAGTGTCAACGGAAATAAAAATGTTGTGCATTGTGCCTAACTGTGATATTTACACACATATACAAACTGCGTGCTAGTTCTAGTATTCTTTATATGGAGTTGCAAATTTTTGAGAGCAAAAGCTGCAAACGCGGTATTTTTAACAAATGCTGATGACGAAATCGCTTTCGTTGGTGCGAATAAAATAAATGTTTGAAGTCAACAAGAAGTAGTTAGTTATGTTATTTTATATGCAGGTGTGTTTTAATTTGCATATCGAACTTTATACTCCATACCAGTATGTACAAACAACAACTAGTTATGTTAAATCATGCGAAACTTTATACGCTTAAATGCAGCTGTTGCTTTGTATTAAGATTTAATTAGCATTTAACCATTTTTTTTTCGTTTCATTTGCTATTAATTGTTGTTCTCTGTTATTCTACAAGTGTTTATTTTACTATATGTATGTTTATGATAATTGTGTTAAGATAATGTTGTATGCATGATGCCAGGCGTTGTTAAAGTGACGAGATTGACGCATAAACGAATTAACCACACGCTTATCATGCTGAGAAAGTGGCATTTGCGATTTCTGGCTCAGTTGTGCTCAGTGTAAAGAGAGTTATGATAATAAACGAGATTCCAGAATATTTTTTTCGAAGTTTTGTATAGAAATGTGATTACCAATTAAGTTAATGATGATAATTACTTGTGTAAATATTTATAACATTATAAGCGTCAAAGTGAAATGTGTAAAGTAGATTAATAAATAAACATCTACACCCAAAATAAAATTTATGAGAACAATTATTATAGCGAATCGTTCAACAAATTCTTAATCAATTTAAAAGGGTTGACTTGGATTCGTTCAGACTAAATGTGCTCCATAATTGGGAAAAAGTATATTGTCCAAATTTATTTAACAATTTGAGAAGCATTGAAACAGCGTGACGTCAGGACGGAGAAGGCGACATCTGTTTTGATTATCCTTGTAAATCTCTTTAAAGCCTTTTCTCCCAGGAGTGGCTTTCGAACTCAACCTCCTCCTCCAAAGCCATGCATTTGTTCTTGTGCTAAAGTTCCCAATTTCCTTCTTCGCATCGCCACTGCCGCCATTATATAATGCCTACGCCGCCGCCGCCGCCGACGACAAAGTGATCGGCGTTAACCTCTAACTCCTTTTAACCCACGTAGCTTCTTATAATCTATATATGTATCTCTTTTCAGTTTATGGTTAATTCCAGAAAATATCAAATATACTGTTTTAACAAACATTCCCTACTGCATGTGCTTTTCATCTTACTCTTCCTTTGTCTACGTGTTTTCCTAATCTTTTCGTATTTTTTACCTCTCGGTTTATTCTTTTTTTACTAAAAGTGTTTGACTTTGTCTTTGTTTTTTTTTAATTTTTTCTACTTTATCCTTTTCCTCTCATTTTCATTCAGCTTTTTCTTTCGTTTCCTTCATATTTTTTCTTTTTTGCCTTTTCACATCTTTATTCATCTCCTCTTGTTTAGTATTGCTTTTTTTCTCCTTCCATCTTATCATTTGTTATTTTCCTTCCTTCTTACTTCTTCTTCTTCCTTGCCATATTTTTCTATTTGCTTTTTTCTTTAATTTTCATTCTGTTTTTCTTTTTCTTCTTTTTCGTACTTTTTAAAGACTCTTCTCATTCTTTTACCATTTTTATTCTCCTGTCCACTTTTTCTTCTCATCTTCATGTTTGTTCCTTGTTCCTTGTTTTTTTTTATGTTTTCCCATACGCGATTTTTTTCCTTCCTTCATCGTGCTCTTCCCTTATCCGCCTTCTTATTGTATTTGCTTCTTTTTTTATTTTATTCTCTTTTGTTATTATTCTTTTACTTTTATTTTAACTGTTCCTTCTTGTTATTTTTCTCAACTACTTTCCATTCTTTATTTTAGCTTATTTTTTATTCTTTATTATTCTTGTTTCGTCGTCGTCGTGTTTTGATTGTTTTTTTTTCTTATTTATTCTTTCTTTACTTTTTCTTCTTTCTTTCTCCTTCTTCTTCTTTCTTTTCCTGCTTCGCCTTCTTTGTTCTTCTTTCACCGACTTCGGCCTCTTCTCCTTTTTCTTCTTCTGTCTACTACTTCTTCTTTCTACTATTTCTATTCCTCTTCCTTCTTATTATTCTTCTTCGCTTTCTTTCTTATTCTTCTTCTCTGTTATTTTCCTTCTTCCTCTTCTTTCTTTTTTTTCTTTTTTCCTTTTTTCTTTTTGTTAACTCATTTTGTCATATTTAAAGAATTGTAATATTCTCATTTCGATCATATCCAGTGTCTATAAAACCATTCAATGCCTTTTTACTTTTTTATATTATTATTTTTTTGTTTCTATCTTTTCACGTTTTAACTTCACTTTCCTTGTACACACCAGCTTTATAGCATGAATTCTCGTATACCAGATGCTAATTATTTCTTTTGATCAATAACCCTGCTCATACCTCTTAACTTCTTGTTTAACTGCATTAACAGTCTTGTTAATTGAATTACTCATTTGAAACTTTAATTCATGACTAATGACTGATGACAACTGACAGCTGAGTATGAGTAACAATGGGAGGCAACTGAAAATGCTACACACATCGACACGCCCTCGTCTATAAATTGATTCGAATATATAGCTGTACTATAGCTTCGCGTGTACCACGATTCACATAAACGCTTTATGCACACACGTTTCCTAACGATCCGTTACATTTTTACATATGTACCAGTGAGCTGCAATTATTCATCTTTTAAGGTTATTAGTGGACTAACCAAAAAATGAGTATTAGTGCATACACAAACAAAGAATATCAATCACTTATATCTACTAAAACACATTTACATAGTCATGCTTCGTAAAATGAATAATCGCTAATAAGCCACGAAGCAGGTCAGTACTCAATTGTCTTCTTGAGCAAGAAATTCAAATGTGTTATACGAAAACACTAATTGGAATAAGTAAGACTAACAGTCCAATAAAATGAATATAGTCATATCAGTCTTCTGACGCTAGCAACACAACGATGTACACGAAACTAAACTGAAAACAGCGCTAAAGAAAAACCGATAATAAACGAAGTATGCAGTGTATTACACACGAAACCAACGTGCTACTGAGTTAAAGCGAATATGATTTCAGTTTATTCTCAACAATGTCATATATGTATGGGACATATGTGTTGTGGGGCACTCGTATCTATTTTCTATTTTATGTGCTAGTCACTCATAGTATTTTTCTGTACTTGACTAAGTACACATTTAGACACAATTTTTTGGCTCATGACAAAGTGCACTAATTTTATTAGTACTCAAAGCAGATCTCTGATATGTACACTACAAATCGTATTCAATGAAATTTGTAAAACAGAAAGGAGAAACCAAAACAAAGATATTTTGTAAAAGAGCGAAAAAGTAAAACGGCAGAAGGGTAGGTAAGTGGCTGGTGCTGAATATTTGCATGGAGCAAACATATCGTACACCCAGATCCAAAAAGCGATCAACTCAAAAAATCGTAATGTCCAGTAAACGCGAAAAAATTAGTGTCTCCACCATATGTGCCAATACAGTTTATATATATTACAAAAGAAATTTTTCGTTGATTAGTGGAGATATTTATAAAACAAGTATACAGTTCGATGGGTATTGATTTGGAATGTTTGGCGGTACTCATAACTTCGAAAATTCAGATTTTTGAGTTTGGCCCTTTTGATCTAGGTATGCGATATGTGCATATGTATTTACAATAAATGTATGTAGATGTAGTTACGAATGATAAACAAATTCAAAAAATATTGATAAACAACTCAATTAAGAAACATTAAAATACTATAAAAAAGCAAAACAACTTATGCAAGGACATTTAAAAAATCAAAAATAAAACATGCAAGTGCGTATGTATGACTAAATATTTATCAACGATCCCTCGTATATTAGTATGATTAAGAATATACAAAGTTATGACTAACTACGCAAATAATAAATATAATAAAAAACAAGTAAAGGTGCTAAGTCCGGGTGTAACCGAACATTATATACTCAGCGTGAGCTTCAATTGCGCATTTTATTCCAGATAAATTACTTTTCTACATAACACGTGGCATCGGCCGTTTCAAAAAATGTCTCCCCATTTCCTCTTACAATAAAACTTGATAAGTGAAATATCATTGATTCAAAACTATTTTTTGCTAAGTTATAGCTTATTATTCTAGTCTACGACCCTTTTAAACTTGTTTTATATCCAAGTTGCCGTGGTCTTTAACCGATCCCGTCCATTTTTACTAGAAATATTTTCTACTATAGACGATATGTTAATTTTTCTTCGACTTAAGGCTCCCGAAACATAGAAAATTGCTTAGTCATAAAAGGGACGGTGCCACACCCATTTTTAAAAATTTTAGTATTTTCCAATTTAATGTTATAATTCAATTTAAAAAGTAAAATTCTATTGATACAAAGCTCTTTTTCGCTAAGATATAGCTTATTATTTTCGTCTACGACCCTTTTAAAAATCTTTTATATAAAAGTGGGCGTGGACTTTAACGGATCTCGTCCATTTTTTCTAGAAATATTTCCCGCTATAGGGAAAATCTGTATACCCAATTTTATTACGATCCGTTCATTTTTCTTCGAGTTATGGCTCCCGAAACATAGAAAATTGCTTAGTCATAAAAGGGGCGGTGCCACGCTCATTTTTTAAATTTGAAGTTTTTCTATTTATTGTTATAAATCCACTTGGGAAATGAAATACCATTGATATAAAGCTCTTTTTTGCAAAGATATAGCTTATTTTATTCGTCCACGACCCTTTTAAAAATCTTTTATATAAAAGTGGGCGTGGTCCTTAACCGATTTCGTTAATTTTTCTTCAAAGCATTCCTTATAGTAAAGGCAACCTCTCTGCCGAATTTTGTTACGATAGGTTTAACGATTTTTGATTTATGATTAATAATATTTGTAAAATTGATTTTATCACAAGTGGGCGGTGCCACGCCCATTTTAAAAATTTTTTTCCAAATTTTTATCAAGAGTCTCAATATCAGTCCACACGTCAAATTTCAACATTCTAGGTGTATTATTTACAAATAATCAGGTTTTTTGTGTTTTCCAAAATGTTATATATATAAAAAGTGGGCGTGGTTATCATCCGATTTCGCTCATTTTCAATACCAATCTATTCTGGGTCCAGATAAGCTCGTGTACCAAATTTGGTGAAGATATCTCAATATTTACTCAAGTTATCGTGTTAACGGACAGACGGACAGACGGACGGACGGACATGGCTCAATCAAATTTTTTTTCGATACTGATGATTTTGATATATGGAAGTCTATACCTATCTCGATTCCTTTATACCTGTACAACCAACCGTTATCCAATCAAAGTTAATATACTCTGTGTGCAAAGCACTCTGAGTATAATAAAAAGTTTGATAAATAACGAGCCTTCTGCGTATTTGCTTGTATCTACGCTCTGTACACTCCCCTTTTTCCAAACTATTAAATATATATGTGTGTGTGTATATGTACATGAGTATATGTATATATGTACATACATATGTACATACGTTTTTAGATATGCTAAACATCCAGCCACAGATATGCCAATTTATTGTCACAATAAACGTATTGTATCAACAATTGTATATATGTATGTTAAATAATTTTTATTGCTCTGTGATTTCGATTTCCGCTTTGCAACGGCCCCACTCTCTTTTTAAACGGACAAATGTGAACTTTTTTATATTTTTTCATTAATGCTACTGATTTATCTGCTCCATTTGCAGCCTATTTTACGTGCATGAGTTTGTAATGTACATATATACATAACAGAGCGGAGCGCAAATTTTTTTATAATACTGGAGTAGTCCCAAATGGGTTATAAAACAGTTTTGAAATGGTCCTAAAATTACCAAGAATGCAATCTGGAAACTATTCCCCAATAAACCTCAAATTATCCTGAAAGTTGTTCGGCATATCCCCGAAACAGCTTTGAAATTATCCTAAAATTATTCCGACACAATCCACGAAACTATACCAAAATAATTCTGAAGTGATTTCGAAAATCGAGACAGTATATTTAAAAAAAAAGTTCAAATCATCTTGAAATAATTCTGAAATGAACCCAGAAACAGCCCAGCAAAAGCTATGAAAATATTACGAAACCAAATCCAAAATAATCCCAAAACAGTCTTAAAACGATTCCAAGAAGAACCCGAAATACCAAATTAGGTCTGAAATTATTCCGAAAACAGTCTTGAAATAATATGGAAATAATACGGAATGATTCCGAAAATTTCCCCGAAGCAGTTTTTTTTTCAAATTAAAAATAAAATAAAAATAACTCATTTGTTTTGTCGTTGAATTGATCCCAAAAATGTTTTCGAAATAATCCCGAGAATAATTCAGAAATGTTTGTGGTATATTCCCGAAACAGGCCTCAAATAATCCCAATAAGATCCCGCAACAACCAAGTATTTGATGTCATATTCCACGACCTGCTGCAGATTACACCGAGAGAAAACTCCCAGGAAGCGCTGCTTTGCGCCACTCAGCGCCGGGTAGTTTTAGATGAGTTGAAACACCGTTCCTTCTTGTTGTTGCAGCGATAAGGAGACTCCTCGAAGATTTTGGGGAGCGTTATCGATGTTGGTGTTCCTTTGCCAGATATAGATCCGTACGTTCCGGTAACAAGCACCATTAAGGCCCGATCATATCATATTGAACCTTCCCACCTCCTAGTTCCACGAGGAACTTGGGGTCGCCAGAGTCTAGCCTGATAATATGTGTATAATGTATGCGTATTTGTAAAAGGGTTCGCCTCGCGTAGGTCAGGTTGGCAATTGGGTTGCGAAAGCTATGATATATGCACTGAAAGAAAAAGAATGGTAAAATCAACCGAAATACGGGTCAATTCAACCGAAATTTCTGTAAATTTTTATCCATCGCAACAAGATGTTGAATCAACTGCGCACAAATCGTTGATTCGTAATTGACCGTTTTAGTAGTCAAAAGTTGTTGCGACAGCTTTGTATGAAAGTACCTATGTTGCCATACACATACATACGTAAATATGTGAATACATAAATACGTATGCTGCTACATATATGTACATACATATGTACGCACTTCCAACCGAACTTCAATTGGGCGTACATCAAATATGCTGGCACACATTAAACATTATACACTTTATTATTTTGTTTTATTAAACGAACTTTCACAAAATTTTATATTTTATAATTTATTTAGTTTATAGTTTTGAACTTCGCTTTGCAAATAGAAATGAAAATGGTAGTCACAAAACTGATTCTCAATTCTTTCAGTTGCATCTCAGCTCATTCTCAATTTCTTCTCTCGCATGTAGTTGCCGCACTTGATTGTTTCGAACAAAACTTGTGGTATAAATGTTTGACATAACATTTTAAATAGAGAACTTGTAAGTTATAGAAAAGTAAAGAATCAAATTGCAGGAAGGTAATTCACCACTGGTGTAACTTTACATGTAATTCGGCAAGTTTAATTTTCGTAACACTTTAAGTCAAACGATTTTAAAACAACTCAAACTTTTATATTGTAGGAAACATCAACATTAAAAGGATGTTTTTTATTATCTTATTAGATTCGTTCGCGTGAGTGAAAATTCGTAAAAACATGAACAAAATGTTAATAACTTTCGAAAAATCCTGTTCTTTCAAACAAAACTTTTGCGAAAGGAGGGCGCAATTTTTCATTTCGCTTGGAGAAGCTGCAAAATTGTACCCGATAAATAGGTACCCCGGTATCTCATAATATTTGCACAGTAAATTCAATAAAGGGGTTTTCGTTTGACAATGCAGTCTTCACCGGGACGCACGTGAGGTATACATTTTTCTGCTGGACCATCTCTTGAAGAGATCGGCGACAGTTTAGTATTAGTTCAGAATTGAACGAGAATGAGGCAAGATATTTGATAGCTGCCTGGCTGCCGCCGAAAATAAATATTTCGTTGCCGATATTGTGTGTCCCTATCCTAACAGCCTGGAATACACTACAGTGATCGGGCAGTCTGTAGGATAGTTGGGTCCATTGAAAAGAAAAAGACTTCTCCATTCACGAAGCTAAGAATACTTTGTAAACACTTTAACCCTCGGCCGACACTTGAAACAAAATACATATTTACCTAATTTTTTAGAATGGTCAACAAAACTACCCAAGATAGCATATAACGGGTTAAAATATTGACAGCGTGCGATTGTAGACTAACAACGAAAGTATTGATTTGATAGCACGTGACAATGCAATGCGGCAAAATCCATACAAAAATTAAAACCCTCGTACGCGTTTCGGCTCTGTACGTACTGTCTTCGTGAACTCTTATAAGGGAGTATATTACGCTTATTGCGACTGGCAGGGCCAGAGGCGAACGAAGAATTTGGTCTATTGAATATTTAAAAAAAAATGTTGATGAATCCAAAGCCTTTAGTCACCCTAAAGAAAATTTCAGTTTCAAGTATACTGTGAAAAATTTTTAATTTTTAAAATGCTGAATTGAGCATGAATGATTTTCTAAGCATGTGTTACACCTCTAAATGTTGAATGAAAAGCTGTTTTATGTATTCAGTTTTTAAATTAGTCCAAATATCATTACCAAGTTAAGGAAAATACTATAATTAATTATTTTTTTCGCCCCACTTTAATACGCAAATAAATGTAAATATTTAAATGAGTTATGTGAATGTATAAAATGCATGCTTACAGCTTTTGCGATAAAAAAATATGTATAAATAAAATTGCAATAAAAAAATTTGCTTAAACTCACAAAGAATGCATAAACAATATGCCAAAGTCGTTGAGATTGCAATAAACAAACGTAGATTTTATATATACTTTTTGTTAGTTTATATTTATAGCTTAACGAGTTTTATAAAATGCAAGCACTTGGAATTTCTGTGTTTGGAATTTTTTGTTATATTGCGCACAAATATTTTTTAATTAATTCGTTAAATAATTTTTTTTTCATGGTCTATGGTTGTTGTTTTTGTAGCGTAAATACTTCGCTGGTGGCTTAGCCAAATAACTATGATTTCGCTTCAAGCTTTAACGAAATTTGAATTTAACTTTCACTTATATTTAGTTTAATTTCTGTTTTAAAATTTTTTACTTTAATCTATTATTATTTTTTTTCAATTCTAATGCTTTTTTATTGAAAATTCCACACACGCCGCTCAATTTATTTACGCCCGAAAAACGTGTGCACGCCTCAGGCAAATTCTCATCGTACTGTGGCACTGTTAGTGGACAACGTGCAAAAGCTTTTCAAGAACTCTAGTCAGCGACCGACAGATAACACAGTCAGCTTTTTTGCGCGTTTCACCCAAGCAAGCGTCAACATCTGGCACCCTCATGCCCCACCACTAAGTGAAACTCAGCTAGCGCCTTTTAAATATTCATTCAATATAAAGTGAACCGCACTCTCTATAATGACTCTTTCTCTCTCTCCTTCTCTTTACCACACTTTTTCATTTTCTTGTGCTCTCTTTAGTATATTTATTTTTTTCGATTACACGATACTCAAATATAAACAAAATTAAGATAAAATAAAAACGTTAAAGGAAAAAATCAAATACAAATTATTTACGTATTTATTAGGGTGGGATGAAAATTAAGTTATGAAATACAAATTTTGTAACTAATACCTTAAAAAATAGTTTGCCTTCGCCCATCGCCCTCTGATTATTCTCTTTTTTCACATTTAAAACGTTTAAAACCCCTATTATTTTTTCCAAAATAAAATCTCAAAACACCAATTTTAGGTATAAACGTATTTTGTTTTTATTTTATGTAAATACTATTTTGTATTTCTTAAACTTTTTCCTTTTTTATGAATTTGAAACATCAATACGTTTTTACATTATTATGTATTGCGATATTTTATTTGCATAATATTATCTTTGTCATCTTTGTCAAGACCGAAAAAAGGAATAAAAAACTGTAATCGTTTTTTTGACATTCATTTTCATTTGTGATCAATTTCAATCCTCGAATTAAAAAAAAATATTGATGTTGAAGAATTATAAAATGTCGAAATTAATAAAAAAATTGAAAATTATTGAAAAAATTTATTAAAAAAAAATAAAAATAGTTTTAAAAAAAATTTTATTTGATAAAAAAAAGACTATTTTTTATTAATTTTGAATCGTGATAAATTTTCAAACCTCGAATTTGAAAAAATACATTGAACATTTTTGAATAATCAAATTTTCCATTAATTTGCACTTGTGATCAATTTGCAAACGTCGAATATGCAAAAAATATGTTGTAAATTTTTTTGTTTATAAACATTTTTATTTGATATAAATATATTTTTACCTTCATTTTCAATTTTTAAAAATGGGAAAAAAATATTGAAAATTTTTTTATCTATAAAAATTATTTTTTTATTCACCTTCATTACTATCAATTTTTAAACCTTAAAAATAAAACAAAAACAAAAACTATGTTTTTGTAATTTTTTCAATTTTCATTGACGACCATTTTCAAACCTCAACAAGCAAACAGAAATAATGAAATTTTTTAAATTTATTAAATTTTTTAATAATAAAAACATTTTGCTCCACTCACCCTCATTTGTTCTCAGTTTATCTCATGAGTAAAAAATTGTCGCTTCTCTTTCGCTTCTGATCAATTTTCAAGCCTTAAAAAATATATTTTTTTTATTTATTGATTGTATTGATTTGATTTTGTTATCAATTTACAAATCTCAAATGAACGAAAAAATTTAAGAGATTGTTTTGCATTCATTTTCTTTTGTGACGAATTTTCAAACCTCGATAGGCAAAAAAAATTATGAAAATTTTTTTCGATAAAAAAAATATTTGATTCATAAGCTTACAACCTCTGATGAACAAAAAAGAATGATGAACATTTTTATTTTTTTAAAGAATTGTTGTTTCAATTTCTCTTCTAATACATTTTCAGCCTCAAATCTGCTAAAAAAAATTAAAAAGATTTTTTCGGCGCAAAATTACTGAAAAACTTTTTTTCAATTAACACTTTTTTGTACTTGTATTTCATTTTCAAAACTCAAAATATGCCAGAAAGTGTTGAAAATTTTTTTGTGTTTATTTAAATGTTTTTATATTGTAATAAATTTTTAACACTCAAATATGCAGAAAACATTTTTGAAAATTTTATTTTTTGTCCGTCTCTCTATGTCAAATTAGAAACATTAAATAAATGATGGTAGCCGTGCTCCGCCTACCATACCGTATCCCTGGGTTTGCACCCCGGCAAGGCAACATCAAAATTTTAGAAATAAGGTTTTTCAATTAGAAGAAAATTTTTCTAAGCGGGGTCGCGCTTCGGCAGTGTTTGGCAAGCGCTCCGGGTGTATTTCTGCCATGAAAAGCTCTCAGTGAAAAACTCATCTGCCTTGCAGATGCCATTCGGAGTCGGCATAAAACATTTAGGTCCCGTCCGGCCAATTGTAGGGAAAATCAAGAGGGGCACGACGCAAATTGGAAGAGATTTTTATTTATTTTTAAATTTATAAATTATAAATATATATTAATTCTAATTTATTTTTTTTTGTGAAATTTTTATTTTTCTTTTTACACGCAAATGTGACAAAAAAATATTGAAATTTTGTATTTGTTGAACATATGTTGTCCAAAATTATAAATTTTAAATTAAAAAAAATATTTGGGGAAAAAATGCTTAAATTTTAGAAAAATTTTTGTGTTTAACATTTTTTTTGGGTAAAACTATAATATTTTTTAACACTCAAATATGGCAAAAAAAATATGGAAATTTGTATTTGTTGAAGATTTTCTTGTCCATTCTCATATCAATTTACAAACATTAAATAAATATAACAAGTAAGGACGGAACTGTCTTCGGCTGTGCCGAAGACTTTATACCTTTCATGAATGGGGCTGAACAATAATCTTATCCCATTCGTATCTCCAAATAATGCGCTGTATAAGATAAGAACTATATAGTGAACAGATGTACATACCTAAACGATTTTAAGATAAATATAAAAAAATGGCAAAAAACCCCCCTTATCTGAACGATCGGTTGCATGGGATATATATTATATATAGCTTCGATCAAAATGATTTTTACAGGAAATCTTCTATGATATTTTAGAATATACATAACCAATTTTAACGTTTTTATATTGGAAATTAAGGGAGAAATTGCCAAAAATCTTTCTATCTGCAAGATCGGTTGTATGGGATATATACTATATATAGCTCCGATCATAGTGATTTTTTCAGAAAATCTTCTATGATATATTAAAATATATATCACCGAGTTTCACGTTTATACTTTCTAAATAAGGGAGAAATGGACAAAAATCCTTCTATCTGAACGATCGGTTGTATGGGATATAACTATATATAGCTCCGTTCAAGGTGATTTTTTTCAGGAATATATTTATTCTTTATTCTTTATTTCAATAAGTCAATGGACTTAAATCCTTACAGACTATGATACAAACTAAATTAAGGGATAGTTATTTGAAAAATAATACATGCTACTTAGAAAGCAGATTTTAACATATTTAACAGTTTCGCTTTTGGAGCAGAAAAGTCTAGAGTTGCAACAGTACTGATAGAGTTAAATTCACGGAGAGCACGAGCAATGGGAGCATTACTGGAATAGTGGGTTTTAAAATTGTCACAATAAAATGGATAAAAACTGCGAAGACACCTCCAAGGAATATTAAATCGAGTCCTATCCAATAAATATGGACAGTCATACGTAAATGACAAGCAGAGTATTGATCTGCGATTTTCTAAAGACTTAAGGCTTAAAAGCATAAGTCGCGCAGAGTAGGCGGGTATAGGATGAGAGAAGTTTAAAGGACGAAGGGCATATTTGAGAAACATTTTTTGTATTCTTTCAATTCTGGTAATAGCAGTTTGACTACTTGGTCTCCAAATAAATGCGCCATATTCCAGATTAGATCTAACAAAAGACGTGTAAAGTACCTCAAACGTGTAGTGATCAGAATTTTTGGCAGCATTGCGCGTCACAAAGCCAAGCATAGAATATGATTTAGAGGTTATGAAATTATGTGCTTACTAGAAGAAAAATTATTTTCAAAGACAACACCAAGGTCCTTAATCCCATTAACACATTGAAGCTCACAATTAGAAATACTATAATTTGTAGTTAGAAGATTAATTGACTTCGGGTAGGTCATTTGAAAGCATTTGTACGGATTCAAAGAGATACCGGAGTTCAGGCACCATTGGTGCAACTTATTAATATCATTCTGCAACATTAAGGCATCATCTGGCGTCTTAATGGCAGAAAAATAGCTTCTATGATATTAGAAACATATATCGCCGATTTTCACGTTTACACTTTCTAAATTGCGGCAGGAATGACCAAAATCGTCTATCTGAACGATCGGTTGTATGGGAGATATATGTTATAGTGGTCCGATTCTACCGGATCCGACAAATGTCTATATAATACAAAAGTACATCCTTATGCCCAATTTCATTGGGATATCTCAAAATTTGAGGGACTAGTTTGCGTTCAAACAGACAGACGGACGGACAGACGGACATGGCTATATCAACTCAGTTCGTCGCCCTGATCAATCGGTATACTTAATGGTGAGTCTATCTTCTATATTTCTCAACGTTACAAACATCGGACCAAAGTTAATATACCATTTCATGTTCGTGAAAGGTATAAAATATATTTTTTTGGTAAGGTTATTAGTTTTCTTCATTCCACCCTAATAAACTTATGCACCTACAAAAGACCCAAAAAATAGACAAAAACAATATAGTATTTGCTTATAAGCACTTATATAGGTGCGCTTATGAAAACAATGCATATTTAAGCATTCATTTTTCACTTCTATATTTTATTCTTCCTCATAATAATTTGCTTGAATCAATTTTTTTTGCCAATATTTCCATCAACAATATAGTTTTTCTTTTTGCATCCATCTACATTTACGCATAAAATTGGTGCTTCCTTTCCAACTTCCGTTCACTGTGAACGCATTAAAATTCCTGTGAAGGTCAACCAAGCACATTTACATTACGCATACGCCATGTAGCACATACAACACAGAGACGGGCAGGCAGGCAGGCAGGCAGTAAGAAGACTACAGGCAAAGCCGGACAACGCAATCAAGCAGTTTAAGAGGCAATTACCCTCGATCAATAAATTCAATTGTATGCCATTCAACGTTAATCGAAACAAATTATATGTCAATCTTGCAAATAGCAACAACAACAATGGGTAAATAGCAGAATGGGGATAACGAATCAGCGAGCAGCTTGCAGCATGCAGTAGTGTAACTTATTTTCACAGTTATAAAAATATATTTGTCAGTTTATTTTGCTTTTGAACTCAACGATCGTAAAAAATCTGGTTATACACGCACACAGAAGCATGCGGAAAAAAGTGCGAATTAAATGCGTATGATTATGACTAATACATACATACATGCATTTGACAATGCGGAAGCGCATCGCATGAGTAGCCGGCAATAAATCTCCACCTAAACACTCACTGTAGCATTTTGAAACTAGTTTCACCATATTGGGATAAGCTTACTTACTTTAAATCTCTTTGTTTATAATAAACTAGCAGACCCGACAGACGTTGTTCTGCCCTAAATTTGGTCTTTCTGCATCAGAGGTTTCCGCCGGTTACTTAATCGGCGGCGGCGTGGCTGGCGCGCCGATAAAGTTATCGGCGTAAACCTCTGAATTGAATGGCTGGACTTCAGAGTATCACATTGTCCCCAATTAATGAATATGGAAACATACTGCTGACGTCAATGGTATGTTTGACGATCTGGAACAATATCATTAACTTGCGGATGAGTACCTGGGAGACTTGGTAAAGCGAAAATTGAAAAAAATAATATTTGGAAAGGTTTTGTTTATGTGTATTTAAAGAAATCGACGTTTCGGCCATTTCGGAAAGAACCGCGGTTTTTGCTTCAAAATCTTGCGGATTGATTATCAGATTTCGGGAGTAGCTCCTTGCGGAGAGGGATAAATACTTAATATGGCCACACTTTTGTAGCGTAGTTTCACCGAAGGAGATGTTCTGCGCTAACTCTAATACCCGTCGTCGTCACGATTTCTTTAAATCATTTGTGGCTACATGTTGGTCATGCACAAAGGCGAGTTACGGTCGCTATCAATTATCTACTAATAATCATAACTCTCGTGGCCCAGTTTTAACGATTAGCGTTATTTCGGGCTTATTGTTGATCGTACCAAATGGCCCTTATACCATATGCCAGCACAGCAGCTATAGGACTGCGACTTCGAACTCATACTTCGTCGACGTCACTTTCCTAGAAGCTCTAGGTGTAGATCCGAAGACTTTCTGATGGATGTTTTTGTCGCGCTATGCTTCCGAGCTATACCAAAAAAACACCTTGAAACGCTAGGGAGTATCTATTCGGCCAAGGATGCCGCCCTCAAATCATTAGCAGTCTAAGTGGATATCATTGGGTAACACATGAGTGAAAATGGTATAATCCTTGGCGCATCTAGTTATATAATTTAAACGTTACAAGGACCGTGGATAAAAGTTTTAAAATGTAGACCAAAATTTGCAACGTTTGTGTTCGATACATCGACTTCAATAGTCTCGTTTTCGGCCTTATGATATAAGAGCTCATTATGGATGACCGCCTTCAGTTTTCAGACTAGTTCGACTATCCCCTACGTTAGAGTAGTAGAACAACCGGTAATTTGGTCGTCTGTCTTGAGAAAGCTTTTGCTTCACCACTTTAAGTGTTCTCGCGAAGAACAAAGTCTAACCTGGTTAAAAAATGTGCTTACGTATTCACATTTGTAATAGGAGCCGTCATGTGTTGGTCATACTTAAACATGGTTGATAGGCTATATCCAATGTGATTCACTCCAAGGGACTAGTTGCGGATAGGGTCGCCGACTTTAGGAAATGTTGAACCGGGAGACTTGGGTGTTGAATGATGAAGTGTGAAAATCAAAATTAAGATTTCAGACATTATTTTATAGTTAAGCAAATAAAGTGATTTGTCAAACCCTTCTCATACGTGTTGAAGATATATGCAACTTAAGTGTGAGCTGAGAATCATTACAAACGAGAATTTAAACCACTGGAGCCTACTAAAGGATTTTGCATCACTGATTTCGCTTATTCTTTCAGCCAATGGGGATATAAAATTCGGCACCTTTTTCGGGTAACTTGCTGTTTTAAATACTTGGGGACAATTTGAAAATATGTGCGACATTTTGGACATTTTATTTAAATAAATTTTTCTCTATTAGTTTTTTGAAAAAGTTATGCGAAGTGAGCATTTAAATTTATTATATAACTTTTCTTTAAGTGTTTTGTTTTAATAACTTGGTGAATTCGGTGATGCGAAATCCGTGTTAAGCTGGCATTGAAATCGCCTGTTTTCTTAAATAACTTTTGAACGGCTAGAAAGTGTTAAATTTCGCAATTGGATTTTTATAACTGGCAGTGATGCGCATTCCTTGATTCCCCTTTCGACCATACCGGACCAATTTTCGAGATGAACAATAAAATTAAAAGAGTAGAAATATAGTAACGGAGCGAACGCCGTCGCATGTGTATAAACACATTCTAGGGTGCCCGGGTCCACGTTTTGGCCTATATCTCGAGACCTTAGTCACAAATAGGTATGAAAACTACCCTGTACTAAAGCACTCATCGAAAGCTTTCATTTGAGATCCATATTGTATAAACACATTCTAGGGTGCCCGGTCCACGTTTTGCCTATATCTCGAGACCCTAGTCACAATAGGTATGAAAACTACCCTATACTAAAGCACTCATCAACAGCTTTTATTTGATATCCATATTGTATAAACACATTCTAGGGGTGCCCGGTCCACGTTTTAGCCTATATCTCGAGACCCTAGTCACACAGGGGTACGAAAAATATCCAGTATCAAAGTACTCATAACAGCTTCCATTTGATGCCCATATTGTACAAACACATCCCAGGATTACCCAGGTCCACGTTTTTGATCTCAAGACCCTAGCCAGAACGGGATAAAAAGTATCCTATGTCCGTTCCCTTGTTCTAAGCTACCTCTCTAACAATTTTCAGCCAAATCGGTTCATCCGTTTTTGAGTTATGCGTAGTGTAACTAACCCGACTTTCTTTTATATATATAGATTCCAATATGCTTCTCAACCAGTTTATAAATGCAACCTCGTTATCAAAATCTTGATACCAGGAAATCAAATATAAAGCAAATATTCAATATTTCTAAGAAACTGGTATATTTCTCAGTCAGATAAAGGTTATTCTTTTTCTATTTGGCTCGTTTCGTTGAAAAATGTTTACTATTTTTGCAATGATGTTTCTTAGGACAATTACTGTATTGTGGCGGTACAATGACATTTTTCCAATAGATGCGTTTAACACAAGTTTATGCATTCCAATAACATCGCCACAATCAACCAAGATGTTGCGTTTGTAAATATGAAGGAACTTCAGACTTGGCAATTGAATTTTATTACGCCTTGCCCATTCACATACAAAATTTCGCGAAGCACTGTTGTAAACATTCTCCCTATACAACAGAAATACTTGCTAACATATTTTGTGTCGTATTCGATTGTTATATTGCAGTTTTTAATTGTGAAAAATGTTAGAAAATTTACCAACCAGTGGGAAAAATAATTTCACTTGCAAAGTGTGCCAACACTCTTAGCCAAAGCAAATGTCAAATTCTTCTTCTTATGATTTGCTTGAAACAAAATTGCGGAGTTGGTTACTTTTCAATATCAGATGGCGCCAGTGTCGCTCATTCTACCATTCTCCATAAAAATACGTGCAATCTACTCATAATGCATAAGCATGTGTTAAACTCATCTATATGAAAAACTGCTTATGTGTCGGACCTATTACTTTGAAATATCTATCGTTTGATTGAAAATTCCTAAGGTCAACTAAGGAGTAATTCACAGATCTCCGGTATTCTGAGATAGCTTTTATAATCAAAGGTTTTATTTCATTCTTTTCAGACATTTTATTGATATTGCATATTTGGATGGTTCCAGCAAAATCGGATCAGTCCTAATTTTAATTTGTTCGAAACTACAGCAGATATATAGATCTGTACTCCAGTGGCTACAAACTGTTTGTAATCTGTCATGACTAGCACCAGAGCCTACAAAACTTTACTACGGTGTAATTCCAACACACTGAGACAATTCATTTTCCGCCATTGTATTGATGTTTGCTTCCTGGAGGTTCTTTCGTTTGGTCGTCAAAAAAATTTTGGTGACACTATGGACACATTCAGTCTATTTGAGGTCTTATTGACCGCCAGTTCAACCTAACCTACAACCTTGCTTCCTGGGGATCGATTCCCTATTATTGTATGTGAAGGTTTTTAATCTTTTTAAGTACTCTTCAGTACTCCATATCTCGAGGGAATAAGAGTGACCCCACCTAGTTGGGAAGTATCTGCCTTGCCGGAGCGACGCATTCGCAGAGAATGTGGATCGACATTTATCATCCAGCTCACAAAGCGACAGATTTATGTATCGGATAGATTTTACTAACTTAGGCGATATCGTAGACTATACTGTTCCATACAGTACCCTGTGAGAATTCGTAGGTCCTCTCAGCTTACATCAATACGCTTTGCTGATTATCTTTCGTTGATGGGAGAATAAACAGTTTGGCCTTTTTTTTTGCCTTGGGCAGTCAATCCAGTGTAACTTGAGCTGCTTTATTTCCCTGTACCAAAGAATGTGGCGGCCACCGTGGTGTGATGGTAGCGTGCTCCGCCTACCACACCGGATGCCCTGGGTTCAAACCCCGGGCAAAGCAGCATCAAAAATTTAGAAATAAGGTTTTTTAATTAGAAGAAAATTTTTCTAAGCGGGGTCGCCCCTGGCAGT
>JARSSU010014384.1:0-12971 GCA_029619165.1 Eurosta solidaginis | reverse complement strand
TATGATATTACAAAAATCTCTTTTCTGAAAAATCGGTTGTATGGAGGATATATGCTATAGGGGTCCGATCCGGCCGGCTCCGACAAATGTCTAATCGGACACCCAAATACACCCGCTCACAAATTTTATCAAGATATCTCAAAAATTGAGGGACTAGTTTGCATGCAAAACAGACAGACGGACAGACGGACATGGCTAAATCAAACTCAGCTCTTCAACCCTGATTATTTCGGTATACTTATGGTGGGTCTATCTGTTTTCCTTTAGGACTTACAATTTGTGGGTTTCGTGACGAAATTAATATACCATTTCATTTTCATGAAAGGTATAATGACTAATACAATGGCCTAACACGCATTCGAAGCATGATTTCCGGCGCATAAAATATGAAAATTTTTGCTATTTTGTTTGTTTTCTTTTATTTATTAGGTAGCTAACCGTTTATCGGAAGGGAAATTGGCAATAACGTGCTTAGCTTTCAATAATAATCAGAAATGGTTTTTATGGTTTTTTAAAATATAACAACAGCATACATATTTATGTAAGTACATACATATGTGTTGTGGATGTATTTGTCGATGGGCTTGTTATATTTCAACACAGCGTTGAGTTGGTACGAGGTTGGCACTTTGGCGCTGATAAAACTTATTCGCGACATCCAATTTCAATATGTATGCAAACATTATTGCTGCTTTGGTCATACCCTGTAGGCAAATCTCTAGTTCAAAATAGTGCGCCTCTAGTGTATTGGGGACCACTATAGCTCGTCCTTTATATCTTTTGGATGCTTTCAACGGGGATGTGAACATTGCGATCCTAGGCGGTGGAAATTGGCCATTCCCTGTACTTTACTATTTCTGTAGTTCGGACCTAGATACAATTTTCATTTAGAACAAGTTCTTTTCGTAGTCGCACTAGTGTACAAATCACAGTTTAGATCTTTTTCTCTTATTGGTACTATTTCGTTTGATTCGGTACAGACATAAATTTCTACATGTTGATTCCCTTTTTGATAGTGCCGAACCACTCTATAAATGTCTACAAGGATAATCTATTCCCATTTTAAGTAGTTCTGCCCCGTATCCGACATGTGCTTACGATAAAACTCATCGCTAAAAATATCTAAAATAGTATCAATGCGCAGGAAAGTAAGAAACATTTAGTACTTTGTATATGGTCAATAGGAAATAACCCCTAGATTAGGTTAGAGTGGGCACCGGTACGAGCACCAGTGCACTTAGGCCACGTGGATCTCTCCACAACAGGTCGGTTCGCAAATGTCAGGAATTTCTTAGGTTCCAGCTCACAAACATCGTCATAGAAGGGAGAGCCCAGAGATTTCTTCTCTTGCGCCAGCGCAGGACAATCGCGCAGAATCTGGGAGACACTGCATGCAAGGCCGCCTCGTTGGACTTCCCTTTCATGATAAGCATGTTGATATCGATAACTTTCCCTCCATGAACTCCTTAGTGTAGAGTCCATTCACATCTCGAGTCTCTTCAGCTGGAAGGATGTCAGACAAATCGGTCTGAAGTCTTTAGGGGTGACGTGACAAATCCTTCCAGCTTTGGTATAAAGTTGATCCTTGAATCGTTCCAATCCCATGGAATTTGTAAGAATTCAACTCCTTTGAAGATTTTAAACTACTACAAAGCACTCAGCTCGATTGTGTGCTGGAGTTGCACCGTATCCAACCTATCCGGCCCTGTGCTTTGAAGGCTTGAACGACATTATAGCCCATTAACTTTACCCATCAGTAATTAACTTCCCCTCAAACGGTACGCCAGAATAACCGCCTAAGTCCTATCTAGAACTATGCAGTAGGCTTTTAGTCTTAATATGCATATATCACTAAATGTTGAAACGTAAAGTCCGAATGAAAATGATAGATAATATCACTGCTAGACAGAACCGTTTGGAGGCGAATCGTTCGTCTGTGTTAGTCGTTCGCAATACAGAATGAAGCCCTTAATCTCAAACTGTTTAACCGCGCACACCTGCAGAAAATCGTGGTAATTGAAGAACGGTATTATTTCTCATCATATCGGTCCCCTACAGTGATTCCAACTGAGATTTTTGACACTCATACATCATTCATAATTAGATACCCATACCTCGATCAACCCTCGGCTCCACTAATAATTACGAACAGTATGCAGCTGAGTGTCGCCTACTGAATAATGTGACGCCTTTTCTTTACTTGCCTAACAACAGCGCCTAAAATTCTGCGCCATACCCACCATCACTAGCGCTAATGTCGCTTTGAAATGACCATGCAAAGTGATAAAAATGTCTCCACAGCACATATTGTTGTTATTATTCACCAACACATATAGGTACCAGGCATGCTTAACCAACGAAACGATATCATTTCGTACGATAATCAACGTTAATAAACGAAACGAAGTCATTTCGTTTCGTGTTATTAACGTTAAGATCGTCAAATTAACGAAATGATTTCGTTTCGTTTTCTGCCATATCAAAACGAAATCAAATCGTTTATGTTGATATTAATTTCAAACTATGCTGGCAAAGCTGATGATGGCGGACGTCATTAAAGGTGAAAGCATTAGCCAAGCTGATTGCAACTTTTCTCATGAATTTTGACAGTACAAACATTTCTCAGAGTATTTTTGACATTACCACCAACGAATTACACAAACAAATTACATAGAGTTTGTGTGTGTATGTGCGCTCGTTGTTGCCACCTTACGGCTTCACCAGGCTATAGCATTGCCAGCACAATTCAAACATAAAGTATCAAGTTTGTTAACGTTTTTAACGTTAACGAAAGCTTTCCGTTTCGGTTAAAAACGAGATACAATTATCTGATAATTTCTTTATCGATAATATTCGAAGTGTTTCAACGGAACACGGTGGAAATTTTTTGATAAACGATTAGCTTAACGTTAAGGTGCATCCCTGATATGTACACACAATAACATTCTCAATCTAGGAGATATGCTGTTATGATCCCTGAGGCATATAACTTTTTTTGTGTCAGAAGTTTCCATGAATAGCTTAGGAATAAAGCGGCGATGTAGCAACGGGATAAAAAAATTCCTTTTTTGAATTTAGCTGTAAAATGTGAACAGCTAACACAGGGCAGTATTTGCTCTTGCTAATCTATAACTTTGAACGAGCAATCGTGTATATTTGTATACATACATATATGTATGTTGTATAGCGAACGATCTCGGGAACGCTTTACGATTTAAAAGATGAAATTTGGCACAGAGATAATGTATCACCTTCTAAGAGTTTCTACCTAGGTGTTGCTAATCAGAATGTTTCACAAGGTTGCCGCCTATTCGGAAAAAAAAATCATAATATATGCCGATATGGGTATCAAACGAAAAGTATTTCACTCGCGCATTACAATAGGGAGATTTTGAGTATGGTTGCCATTTAGGGTTGCCACCTATTCGAAATTTAAAAAATTGCATGAGATATGCCGATATCGGTATCAAGCGAAAGGTATTCACTCCGCATTACAATAGGGACATTTTTGAGTAGGGTTGCCATTTAGGGTTGCCAAATGAATAATTGCAATTTCTCACAGATTACTATTAGAAAGATTTCTCGCCATAGCAAAAAGGTACCTCACCATGGTAATTGCTACCGTTGAACACTAGAGGCATACATTCAATTTGAAAACGACATCAAACCATTTAACTACTTACCAACAGATGGCGCTTAGGGAAGTAAGTTGGCACTTAATTAAACTAACTGATAGTTGTTATTCGTAAAAATTTACAAGTTTTTAGAATGTAATAAAATTGTGAGACTTTCATAGTGTATAACTAAAAAAATGTTTGAAATTAATAAATCGGCGCATGAGATATTCGACCTAAATAACTTAGTTCTCGATCTCACTAACTGTCATAACAATCCCTTATACTATAGGCTGGAATTAGCCATTTCAAATTTTTAATTCCTGTACATTTTGCGATTAGGTTTGATTTATTTTTAAACTTGGTAAGTAAAAATATATGCACATATAAAAAAGTAGAGTTTGATTAACGGCATACTCGAAGATTGCCGAGCAAAGCTCCGTCGCCCAGGTACTGAAACATTTAATTCCACTTTTAAAGCAGCTCGAAAGAGACCAGCTTGCACGTAGTAATTTCAGCTTAAAATTTGAGTATTAGATATTCAACATTTTATACTTACAAAGCCATCAGTGAAATTTTTAAATATCTAAAAAAAATAATTTTTCTCTAATATCAATAACAAAAACAATTGCATAAAGCAACTTGAGCATGTCTCGCTAATTAAATACAGATAATAATATTGATATAATAGGGAACAGCGGAAGTACTGCTTATAAAAGCAATGCTTTTGGAGCGCGCCTATATATATTCCATACAATTAGGATTTAAAAGTATATGGAATAAGTATGTACCTAAATGGTGAATAACCAAAAGCAACACTAGAGGACCAACTACAAAGCGAGCAGCGGGCATTCATATAGTGAGTGGATAAAGATATCTGCCTTTACACTAGTATAAAGTATGAATGTTGGAGATTTCGAGTCAATACTCAGCTCTCCAGAAGCTGGCTGATGAAGAAGTGAAATTCAGAAACATGTCCTAGCTAACCATCGCCGTTTGGAAATTTTGTAATTTTTCTCTAATATCAATAACAAAAAATAATAAAAAAAATTATTTAAGTTAAACGGTTTTATTGAAAACAATACTTACATAAAGTAATAATAATATGAAAGCTAGAAAATAATTAGGTAGGTCCTAGGTACTAGTCAACACACTCCTCATCAATCTAGGGCGTTGACCAGAAAATTAAATAAAAGCGTTGGGCGTGTGATATTTCTAAAAATTGTGACTGATTAAGGTTCAGTTAGTTTTACTTATGACTATCAGTAGAAATATGATATGTGTCTGATCAACGCTATAGATTGATAAGGAGTGTGATGACTAGTACCTAGGACCTAAGTATTGTTTTCAATAAAATATTTTAACTTAAAATTTGTGTACCTTTTATGAACATGAAATGGTATATTAACTTGGTCCGATGTTTGTAGCGTTGAGAAATATAGAAGATAGAACTCACCATTAAGTGATTGATCAGGGCGACGAACTGAGTTGATATAGCCATGTCCGTCTGTCCGTCCGTCTGTCTGTTTGAACGTAAAACTAGTCCCTCAAATTTGAGATATCTCAATGAAATTTGGCACAAGGATGTATTTTTGTATATATTAGACATTTGTCGGATCCGATAGGTTCGGACCACTATAACATCTATCTCCCATACAACCGATCGTTCAGATAAGATGATTTTGTCATTACTGCCGCAATTTAGAAAGTATAAACGTGACAACTCGGTGATATATATTCAATATATCTTAGAAGATATCCTGAAAAATCACTTTGATCGGAGCTATATATAGTATATATCCCATACAACCGATCGTTCAGATAGAAAGATTTTTGGCTATTTCTCCCTTAATTTCAATATAAAAACGTTAAACTTGGTGATATTATTCTAATATATCTAGAAGATTTCCTTAAAAATCATTTGATCGGAGCTATATATAATATATATCCCATACAAACGGTCGTCAGATAGGGGATTTTTGCCATTTTTTATATTAATCTTAAAATCGTAATAACTGGAGTCTTAGCCTGGCAAGTGCAGGGCATGAGCACAGAAACGCGTTCGATCGTTTCCTCCTCCAACCCGCACTTACTATATCTGCTATCACTGGCCAAGCCTAATTTAAACGCATGTGGCGCCAGAAGACAGTGTCCAGTCAGCATACCCGTCATGAGTCTTCAGTCACACTTTTTAATGATAGAAACAACTTTGTTAGTCTAAGGTTGTAAGACCTACACAAAATCTTCGACACATTACAGCCCCGCGCTTGAACCCACGCCTTTTCCGCTTGTCGATGATGTGCACCTCTCGCCTTCGCTAATCTCGCCCAGTCTAATTGGTACGTCTATGGAGCATACTTCAAGGGATGCGCCCTTTTAGCTAGTTCACCGTTTTTCATTACCATCTATTCCCATATGCCCTGGGACCCAATATAGATGTATGCTTCTCCCTGTCCCGATTCTCTCCAGAGGCTGCTTACACTCTATCATGCATTTAGATGCTGTGTGTGCTATGCTAGATTATTGCCTTAATTACTGCTTGACTGTCAATATAAAAGTTAACACGGGTTACAGCTTAAGCTATTCTATTCCAGGGTTTCTACTGCTTTGGTACGGCTAATATTTCTGCTTGAAAAACGTTACAGTAATTCACAGCCTGTAGGATCTGCTTATTTCCGGATCAGCACAGTATACACGCAGACCATACTCCTTCCACTACTTTGGAACCATCTGTGTACACACACGCCTCTTCCGCCATTTGCGCACCCCTTGTGCCAACCGTCCACCTCTGTTGTGGCCTTAAGATCTCCCTCGAAGCGCAGATAGGGAATCAGGTAGTCTGTTCGTCTTGTGATTAATGACGCTATACTACTATGGCCATATGGTCGGCGCTCAAGCTGCCCCGAGGCACCGAGTCTGGTTGCGGTTGCTAATGCTTTGTTCTTTGCTACCAGGTCTACAGGTGGAATGTGCAGAATGGCATACAGTGCAGCCGTCGGGGTTGTTTCAGGGCTCCGTAATGCTAAGCATCGATAGTCTGCATACCCCCTCTAATTTTTTGAGGTATGCTGTTTTTTGTGTGGCTTTCCACCAAACAAGAACTCCATAGTATAGAATAGGGCTTACAATCGCTGTAAAATCCAATGAGAAAGAGATGGCGATAAGCCCCACGTACACCCCAGCATTCTTTCATGCATAGAGTGCCGATGAGACCTTCTTGACCCTCTCCTCCACGTTGAGCTTCCATGACAGCTTACTGTCTAGGATGATTCCTAGATATTTTGTGCAAGGTTTCTCTTGTAAGGTAATCCTCCTAACTTAGGCCTGGTCCATGTACCCCTTTGTAAATAATACCATATCCGTCTTCTCCGCATAACTTTCAACCCGACATTAGATGCCCAGGTATGAATATCCCGAAACGCCCGATCCATCAAAGAGCTAATCGTTGGAAGGCACTTTCCACTTAAGAGCAATGCAACGTCATCTGCGTAAGCCGTAAGTTTTACGGACCCCTCATCGAATCGCCTGAGCAGTTGATTGATGACCAGCGTCCACAGCAGAGGTGATAGCACCCCTCCCTGCGGCGTGTCCTCTCCACTGATTTCGTAGCCTCGCACAATCCCCAATGGGCATGGCACCGCCCACTTTTAAAAGAACGTAATTTAAAAGTTTTCAAGCTGTAATTTGGCAGGTGAGTATGTAGTGTTCGGTTACACCCGAACTTAGCCTTCCTTACTTGTTTTGTATGAACACTTTTTACAAAATCGAGGTTCGATTTTGAAAATCGAATGAGTTTATGATTATTCGAATAATTTAAATAATCAACTTTTCGAATACATAGTGAAATTCGATTAGTAAATATACAAATATTCTAAAATAGAATAATCTAATACTCGTTTATACGAATGATTCGAATATTTTTAAGAGCACTACTGACTAGACCTACAAATTGATGTAGGTATGTCGCGCAAAAATTGTATAAAATTTTTAATATTTTGTAACACAGTGTTATTACTAAGCAATGTTTACTAAGCATATGCATATGTCTTTCTCTGGAGAATTTTCGGTATATGCTGCTAAAACAATTCAATATCAGCATATTTATACTCGCATGCTAACCCAATTATTATTGTATGGTACGTATGCGATTTGCATTGCGTTATTAAACACATATGTAATGTCAAGCGCTATGCTATGCAGCGTGTAAGCACAAATGGAAAATTACTGCATAAACAGCATATTACCGTAACAAGAAATCATTAAGAGAAATATTATGACATTCAGTGTAATTACCTTGGCAACATACACATGATGACATATTGTATTAAGGTACCTCTGTAATTATGCACGACATACTTGCCTTGCGTTATGGGAATTTGTTTTTGCTATTGCACTGATAAAAACGCTACACTAAGATAAAGCCCTAGAATTTTCAGTAGATATTGCCTCATCTATGAATTTCTTTTGTAAGTGCTGAATGTGTGATGGATATTTATTGAGAAAGCTTTATCAAATTCTCTGCGGACACGAACTCAATACCTCTTATATGAACTTCAAGCTATTTATGCTTTCCATATGTTGTGTTCCTAACTTTGATAATTAATAACGCTAATTGTTATTGAGGAATTTAATTAGTACTCACAAATAATTCAACGCTAACAACAAATAGAGCAATTAAATGTGCGCATATTCAGAAAGGAATATGAAGAATTAATTTATAGTTAGTTTGTGTATGTATGAGTGTTTCTGTACATATAATATGAGTAGTTAATTGCATTTCGCTTGTTATAATGATTATTCAATTTCGTTATGGTTATGAATATGAGCGACTATTTGCGTGTGACTATGCAGTTGCTTTTTTAGAAGTACTCGACTTGCAGAAGATAATTTGAATACACAACGGACGCTTTCAGTGAACCAATTTGTTGATATGTTGTAACATGTTTACATTTTTATAATGTAGCGAAAAACTTTCTGCTCAGTATTTGACGTTAAATTCCAACTGCTTCACGGTGGGTATTTAATCAGTCTAGCTGGCAAAATTAAAACAGCAGTTATTTCTCTACAAAAAGTGTTGTTTCAGTTCATTGGAGTTATGATGGATCATATTTAACAATAAATTCACGGTGTTCCGCGCAGAATTACTATGGCTCGACCTCCGGCGTCTCGGATGGCACGGGTAATTTTTGGGATTATCTAAGTGTATCAAACGAAAGGTATTTTACTCCGCATTCCATTGATATTTTAAGTGGGGTTGCATAGTCGGTTCCCACTCACCTACTTTTTTATATATCTTTGTACATTTATGATTAAATTATCCATCATTAGCATCAATACCATAGCAATATCGTCGTCGTTCATCATATTCACATCTATGAAAAAATGCTCAGCGAGTAAAAGCAGCATACTCTTGCTCTCTCTTGGCAATGGCGTTGATGTTTTCTTTATGCGGGGCCTCTTCCCGTCAAAAAGATGCGAAGTTAAAAGCAATTTGGTTCATTACATCGAAGTAGCAAGACAGTGTCTTGAACGTTTTCTGTGCAAAACTATCACAATAAATGCGAAATGCTGCTCCTTGCTTCACTTGCTTCTTCTGATAATCTGGCCGATAGCACTAAGAAATTGTCGATAACGGTTGCTCCATGATTAGAATTTGTGTACTGTGGAAGACATCGGACATCCAAGGAATAAATAAAAAATACACTCTGTGCAGTTTTCACGACTCTCTTACAAACTTTGATCACCACTCAAAAAATCGCGGGCATGCACAGCCGTTTTTGTTATTAAACTTTGAAACATCACAAGCTTATGTATGTGAAATTTACTGACGCGATACTGCCATGAAAAAGAGATATCTCTTTTTTGTTTGCAATGTTTTAAAAATTTTATGTTGAAAAGTAGTGCCGGTAAAAAATCTAACATATGAATTAAAACACATTTCACCGTCCTAAGAAATGGTAACTAAGATTTGATAAGGCTAAACAGTGAACAAGTATTTAGGTTAGAAGGGCATATTCTTTTTAATCCAAATACATCGAACTGCACACATTTATTATACAAGTTTGATGTGCGCCCTTAGCTCCGTGACATTGCAGATGGGTTTTGGGTATAGTATACTATTCTGTGGACATCTAGGATGCCAGGGATTATATTAAAATGGAATATTTTGAAAAATCGACTAAGGGCCAGCTAATTGATGAAATACCCCACCGTGCCCTGAGTGGATCAAAAATACTCAACGCTGCGTTCAGAAAGTTATCACTCAATGACTGATCCCACAGTTGTGTTTGCCGAAAGCGCTCAATGATATGGAGACAACTTTGTTTAAAAGGAGGTCTACACAATAAGGAAATTTTAATGAAGTCAAGATGAACTGTCATTATATTTGCACTCCGTCTTTCTGGGACCCTTATGTTCAACCCAATGGCTTAAACATATACAGTACGTCAATTATTTGGCGGACAAGGGAGAATATGACAGCTGAGTTGGTTGTATTTATTTAAATGGTAAATGCCATATAAGCAACGTATCACTTATCGCTTCCGTCAAAGCTTGCCAATTTTCTACTTTTGAAGTACGTCACCCACGTTACATATGTTGGACTCTATTTTGTGCCGGTTATAGTACGCGTCGATGAAAAATTGATATGTCAAATTTTAGCAACGCAATTAGCTGACAATTTTTAATTGGTTTGTTAATGGAATCTGCAATTTCATACTTACAATAGCAGAGGCCGTCAGACGTTGTTCTGCTCTAACCTTGGCCTAGCTGCATAACTTTAGAAAAGTTTTTATATAACACTCCCCCTGCCACTCTTTCCCCTTTTCTTTGTCCTTCATTCACTCGAATCTCTGCGTGTATATCTCTCTCCACGCCTTTCTCATCAATTATTTATCTATAGCTCCTTCCCCGCTCCATCTATCATTATCCTTCTATCTACGTCTAACTCTATCCCTTTCTCAGTCTCTTTCTCCTTTCCTCGTTTTTCTACTCTCTAGCTCTTTTTATTCTTCGCCATCCCATATTTCTATCCCCAGTCACCAGTCTCAGTGAGTTGTATATAATTTTGAATGCTCTTTTCTTAAAAAATAAAAACAATCTATATATATACATTTTGTACATTTTGATTGTCACTCATAACTCGAGAACGGCTTGACAGATTGCCATGAAATTTTTAGGAAAGATACAGGAAGGAGAGGATGACGGATAGTTGATTTTGAAATCCCAAATCGGTTTAACCATATATATGTATATATATAAATCAAATTCTGTGTGTGTGTGTGTTCGCTATGGAAACGTATTTCCCACACATCAATCATCACCAAATTTTGGTTATGGTTCCTTCGATCAACGGGAAGGTTTTAGGTTAAAAATTATTTCGATATATAAAAGGAGCGTGACACTTCCCATACAAATGGAATCTTTGGCCCTGCATACCTTTGAAGGTATACATGCCAGAACAATGAAATTCAGTAAGGAGTTATATGAGGTCAATCCCTAACACCACCAAGAAATGCGGAATTGGGAAAACAAGGGGGCGTGGAACCTCACATTCAAAATGGAATCTTTGGTACTAGCATAACTTTGAAGGTATACATGCCGAGAACAATGAAATTCAGTAAGGAGTATATGAGGTCAATCCTAACACCACCAAGAAAATGCGGAATTGGAAAAAGGGGGCGTGGAACCTCACATTCAAATGGAATCTTTGGTACTGCATAACTTTGAAGGTATACATGCCAGAACATTGAAATTCAGTAAGGAGTTATTTGAGGTCAATCCTTAACACCACCAAGAAAATATGGAATTGGGAAAAAGGGGGCATGGCACCTCCCATACAAATGGAATATATTATACTGCATATATCTGGATGTCGTAATGGTAGGATAATTAAATTGGTAAGGAGCTGATGTGACGTTAAGTCCTAAAACCTGCAGGAAAATGTGGAATGGGGAAAAACGATGGCTGCCGTACAAACTTAAGTTATTTTAATACCTAAAGTTTTGACTGCATTGTTGAGTTTAGCTGTTATGCCTTTGGACGTGTAGTAATCTGCCGCTGTTAAAAAAATTGTTTAACTTCAGTCTATCTACATCTTCTATAAAAATCAAATTCTGTTTGTGTGTTCCCTATGAAAACGCGTTTGCTATACTTCGATCATCACCAAATTTTGGCTCGAGTTCCTTCGATCAAGGCGAAAGTTTTTCATATTTCAGAATTAAGGCTTTAAATTAAATGTTTTTGTTTTTTGGCTATGCGGAAGAACTATCTTAGCTCCCAAAAATGATCATGTTAACAAAATCAATGATCGTTTTCAAAATCAATTTCCTGGTGAAGTGACGAAATATAAATCGATCGACACAGTTACAGATGAAGATAAAATTGTGAATTATCTAAATGAATTTCTATACTCCTTAGAACCAAAAGGAATGCCTGCGCATATATCAACTTTGAAAATTGGCTCACCAGTCATGCTTCTTCGGAATGTAATCAAAGCAACAATCATCACCGGTAAAAGCAATAAAATAATATAAAATAATATACAATAAGATACAAGAATAAAATGTTTTAACAGAAAATTTCACCAAATATGCGTATAAAATTCAATTCAATTTACAGAACAATAAATTAAATTATCAACAAACAAAGCAGAAAAAATAACGCAACATTCATTCTATCTCGGGTGTTACAACGTGCGCCTGGTAAAGCTAGTTTTATCGGCTGTGCCGAAGACTTCATACCTTTCATGAATGGGGCTGAACAATAATCTTATCCCGTTCGTAATCTCCGAATAATCGGATGTATAAGATAAGAAAATATATAGTGAACAGATCTACCTACCTAAACGGGTTTTAAGATAAATATAAAATATAAAACAGTTGGGTACTTTGTGTGAGGATCCAAAGTTTCAGGGTTTTTGTGGTCTGTGTGTAAAAGCTATGACTACGAATCACGTATTTCAACAATATATGACGTAAACGTAACTGTTTAATGAAATTTGATGAATTTTTAAGCTTCTAGCCGTAAAAAAGGGGGGCAAAAAAATATAGTTTATATGGGGTATATAATATATTATACCACCGAATCTCTATGATTTTTTCAGACAACAATATATGCTATACACGTAAGCATTTGGTGAAAGTTGAAGCTTCTAACTGTTAAAATTGGGCTGAAATTGCAAAAAAAATATACATACTATATATATATAATATATATACCAAAAATTACAGTTTATATGGGGTACATATTATATATATCACCGATCTTCTATTTTTTCTCCCCACAAACTATCCGATACTAAGTATCCAAAACATATATACGCATATCGAGCAATCGGTGACATTTGAAGCTTATAGG
>JARSSU010014383.1:0-14121 GCA_029619165.1 Eurosta solidaginis | reverse complement strand
AACTTTTATGTGATAGCGGAGATACATTTTTTGGTATATATTTATATATGTAAATTCATGCCCATGCTGCTAAGTTTTGAGTCCTTTTGATTATTGTGGGATCAATCGATCCAGCACTTTCCGGTTTGCGGCATCGCATGAAATGCCGGTTTCTTTTTTATTTCTTTTGCCTTTGCGTCACATTTTTTAACTTCATGACCGGAGTATAGATGTATGGTCCAGCCTGATCGAAATCTCCATAATGCTAGTTTGCATTCTGCAGCTACAGTTTCCACCAGAGAGACATTACAGTGATCTAGTAACCTCTGAATCTACTTATTTTTGAACCGAGATTATTTTAAGCCTTTTTTAGCAGCATGACACCTGCCATCTGCAACATAGAAGTAAATATCCATCTGAATCCGGCGTCTCGAACTTGACAAATGTTTGTATAGTCCATTCAATATGGGCTGTTGTCACAAATTGTACTTTCTCCTCATTTGGAGTGTTGAGGTTGCTACTAACTCTGCCTCTTCGCTTCTGCATGGCAAAAATGAGTTAAGTAGCTCTTCAAGTGACTTTTTACTACTGCGTTATCATTCCTTGCCGTCTTTTTTTTACCAGTCCCTGTAGTGTATGTCCTAAAATAGGACCTTCCTTCTTACCGCTGCTTCGCTGGACCATTATATGTCGCGCAAAAAATTTGTCGATGAAAAACTTGTTGACCTGTTGATTTCATGTTTCTAGCTCCTCAACAGATTACAATATTCGTTCCAGCACTTCTCGCTTTCCGCAACTATTGCCAGCTTTAAAATCTGCTCTATTACACGCGGTTGTTAGAGCCTTTAATAAAATTTTGTCGAATACTTTATATCCCCTCACGTGGTAACCTTTTTAGGCTACCCAAATATTCCGTAAAACATTCCTTTAAGTCCTTTATCGTGTCACCATTACCTGGTGGCTTTGTTCTATCTACTGTGAATCTGAATTCATTTCTGTCACTTGCTTAGAAGTCCCGCTGATCTTTTCTGGTCGTAATCGGAACAAAAGTTCTTGGTAACTTTACAGAAAATGTGTTTTGAATGGTACTTTTATTGTATCTTTTGTCGAGGCGATCTGCGGTTGTGTTCTAAGTGAGTACATGATGAACCGCTACTACTTCAGTAAAATTTAGGCCTTAGTATTTGCTAAATCATTTAATTTGTCATAACGATCAATATTCCACTGGCTATCCGATCAATATTCCATAGGCACTAGATATCCAGATAAGCATAGACCTTCTTCAACAGTTAAATTCGAGTATAGTCATTAAGTTTTACATTTTTCTTTACACATTTTTATTTAATTAAGTTGGCGGCATATAATTTTAATTTAATTAATAAACTTTTTTCCTTCTCTTTGCAGGTAAGACGATATTAATAATAACTTTTATGCAAAGTAAGTCAATACGATTTTCTTTTCCTATGCTTATCCATTGCGCCTAAAGGTATGCTATGTCTAGTAAAATGTCGCTCTTACTGCCGGAAATAAGGCATGTTTTACACGAGCTGAATTTTTGCTCTATTTGTAAAGGATGGCTGAATGTAAAATAATTTGACCAACTTCCCGAATTTCAACCTTCGCTAACGCTAAAACTCCATCGTCACAGTAACAAGTGCGCGAAAAGGTATGCAACATGTAATACCATATGGCTACGAGGAATAACCTCCTAAGTCCTATGTAAAAGTACATTATTCCTGGTGGCTATATGGTACTAAATGTTGCATACCTTTCCGAGCGTTTGTTTCTATTTTATATATTTTTGGCGATTGAGTTTTAGCGTTGGCGAAGGTTGGAATTTGGAGGCAGATCGTTTTAAGGATAACATTTTTGTTATGGGCAAAGAACGGTATAGACTATCTTTCAGGTGTGGCTAAGATTATAAGCGCTGCAATTTTCACTAACAGCTGGCTTATTAGACGGCGATAACGCTTTGGTTTATTACAACTTGATATATGTATGCAGAAGTCTTAAGTAAGACGGCTGTCATGGTGTGGTGGTAGCGTGATTCGCCTACCATTCCGAGGGTTCTGGTTTCAACTCCCGAGCAAAGTAAAATCAAAATTCATTTTTTAGTTAGAAAAACGTTTTTTTAATCGGGGTCGCCCCTCAGAGGTGATTTGGCAAATACTTCAAGTGTATGTCTGCCATGAAAAGCTTCTAAGTGAAAACTCATCTGCCTTGGAAATGCCGTTGGAAGTCGGCATAAGATCAATTTGTAGGAATATTTAAAGGAACACGGCGCATATTTGGATGGAAGCTCGGCCTCAATATCCTCGGAGGTGCATCGCGCCAAATTTTCCATTTTTTATTTTAATATATAGAAGAATAAACATTTCGTCAGCTTTAAAGTTTCAAACCCTTTTTACTTTGTTTCCTATAAACACATGCTCTTCTAGCTATAAAAAAATCTATACGAATGTGTACATAAATGTATACTTAGACATACCTACATCATATAGTAAAATTAATGCACTTTGATTTCATATCCTTTTTTCATGCAAATATCCCGCGGTTCGCTACACAATACAAAACCATAAATCCCCAGCACAAATTTAGAAATATATTTAGGATTTTTATCTTTTATTTGTTGCTTTTTTTAACGCTTCTGTTGTATTCTTTGAGAAAAGAAAAAAAAACGAAAGGCATGCGATTAAAGTAGTGCGTGGGCATCTCATTGCTCACACTACAGAATTTCAAGCCACAGACTAGTGATAAACTTTCATATGAGCTACATACGTGCATACATACATAGGAGAAGCAGTGTCAGAGGCGAAGAAAAGTAGAAGCTGAATTACAGTCAGACAAACATTCACACAACTTTGTCACATTTTAACATGAGAATGGGAATGTTTTAGAGCAACTGTTACCTGGATGCTCAAATACTAGGCGAGTTGAGGTGTGCGTTGTTGCAGCTGTGGTAGTTGGTGTATTTGTTGTTATGCCTGATATGTTGTTCAAGCACACTTGGCGTTACACCCCACACTAATGTCATTGCATCTACTCAAATCAAATGTAACAAATTTAAATTTTTCACTGCATGGTCATCATGAAAAGCGAGTTCTTTTTTAAAGCAAATGCGTTTACGTATAAATATACAACCATATATACAAGCGCGCATGCATTACATTGACAGTGTGTAGTACTTAAAATTAGATGTAGAAATATCTTGTTATAGTTTTACAAACAGATCGAGGATTAGTGTTTGGTGATGGTGATATTGGTGGCTGTGTGCGGTAAGCAGACGGTTTGGGTTTGGCGGGCGCATTTACATGTGTCGCTTTGCAGCTTGACATGTGAAATTTATTTAGTAAATTCTGCTAATCCCGTCGAGTGACATAAAATCTACGCATTTTAAATTTTACGCGAACACCTAAAAACGAACAAAATTTGAAATGAATGTAGTCTAAGTTTTAGCTCGAGCGAAATAATATATACCCAATTGTAGAAACGATCTAGGGTTGATCAAAGCCGCAGCTGTCAGGCTCGATATATTGGAACAGTTTTGAAAGCAAACCCGGTTTAGCCTTTGTGTTATCTTTAGTGCCTTTTTAGCAGACTCATTGCTGTGATCGTATTGCAAAATTGATATCCACATACTTTAATGGGCTTTCGTATCATGATCTGAAGTGCCTATAGTGGAACTCGTGCTTGGTTTGCGGTCAAGGGTATAGTTTTTCAATTCAAAGAGACCAAGAAACTGACATAGAAAGGCTTTAATTTGCCTAACAAGGATGACGTCTATAAAACGAAAAGTGGTATCATTTAAGCTCCATAAGTATGTACAGGAAAATAACATATAACCAAAGCCAGAGACTGTGCAGGCCCATTGCACATTGAGTTGGATTTCGAGGGGTTGATAAGCTTTATAGCTTCAAAACTTCCGCAACCCAATAGTCAAACTCACCTACGCGAGAGGAATCCTGTAACAAATATGAATCTATCATACACATATTTAGCAAGCGAGTCTCTGGTGAAGAACTGGGGGGTGGGGTGAAGTGCGAGATGGACTAGATGGTCTAATGTGGTCATATCAATCGTTTTTGAGATGGCCGGGCTAGTACCTTAATGTTGCTTTGTTACCGGAACGTACCGGTTCTATATCGGGAAAATGACGATCAACATCGATAACACTACCCCAAAACCTTCGTGGAGTCTTTTTTATCATTAATACAACAACAACAACAGCCCGTTGCACATACACTTGAACTAGGAAAATGAAATATCGCTAGTGATTAGAGTCAATACTAACAATTAGTCAAATAATTTTCCATGCTTTGTGAACTCAGAAAACTAGGTTGTCTGTGGAAAGCGGTCTTCTGATGAGAAATTAGTCTAAATATGTGAAAGTTGAATGGCATAGAGTAGTGCCCTCTCCAAACACTAATCTCGAGAGACGAACGTGGCATGTGTGTGTGTGGCTTATTTTGAGCTCCTGAAAGTAAAACCCGCCTACCACATCTTCTGATTGCTTCGGCAAACCCTTCAGTACTCTAAACGAAGTCCTCATGTTGTCATTTATATAAGAATGAGACCAAGGTGGGCGTGGGTATTAGTCAAGTGTTAGGCTACCGGTTCCCGTGCCCCATTTTACGAAGACTAATTAATTCCCAGTGAAAATTCCCTTAAAAACTATATTTAGTTTCATATAAACGTTGTTCTATCAGCTTTTATGATTACACAAATACCAGTCTTTCAGCAGTGCTAGCTTGATTGCACACGGACGCATACATCCAGAGGAGCCCTCTACAAAAGACTATCAGCATAACCCTATTTGAAACCCGTGGTGAGAGGTTTGCGATCTTGCCGATGGGCATACTGCAGCAGGATAAGACAACCGAAGCCTTCCCTTTCGGACACTTTCTGTTTATTGAAATTTTAGTACCTCAAAACCTGTCAGAGTATAACATTTTTTTCATATTTGAGGTAAGCTTGCGTTTTTGCACGTTTTAGTGAGAGTAAAGACGTATGTTTCATGCTTAAAGATGTATGTTCAACTGTCAACATCTCACAGTGCTTTTATATCGTGTTTGTAGGCAACTATTACGTAGGCGAATCACCCGTATGCCCATGCAGACACCCATTATGTGGCATAACTTTGAGGGGTATACTGTAATAAACGGAACTCTCATCTATTCAAGCTAAATTTAGGCATTTCCAAAACAGTTCCAGGAATTGTATATGTTGAAGATGTTAGACTGGCAAAGCATCATAAATTGAAAGGAAATTTTCTTTCCAATCCATCTTATGGGTAAAAAGTAGACTTACAGTGATCCCGTAGCCCACTGCTTGGTTGTATTTAGAGCTTTCTTCAGAAAATGGCACTTTTTTAAACGGTTTTATTTAGCTTGACTCTGTGTAGCGGCTGGCTGGCCGTTGTGAACGAATTTTGTAATTCAAATTTAAGTAACTTTCCGATAAGCTTCAAGCTTGAAACTTGGAATATAGTTCAGAACCTGATGACAATGCAATAATATGAAAAAAAAACTCCGATATTTGTGGTCCGATTTGGCTCATTTTGTAACACATATTTCATACATGAATAAAAGCGAACTATGATCGCCGCTGGTGGTGCAAGGACCGAGATATTCAAAAGATCGTATTTGTGTTCCGATTAGGCTCATATTTGGAACACATATTTCATACATGAATAGAAAGCGACCTATGACAAAATCGCCGCAAGTGCGCAATGATCGAGATATTAAAAATCTCGTACTTTTTGGGCCGATTTGTCTCATATTTGAAACAAATATTCCATACAGTCCGGTAGAAGTGACATCAAAATATTTTGGAGTTCGAGGAGGGACAAGCATTATTGGCGCCGAGTCGAGTACAGTCTTTGGAAGGATTATGTATTGAGGACCTCGATTGTAACAAATTGTCAGGAAATAATCCTTGTAACAATGAGTCATTAAATAAGCTAAATAGAATGAGAAATAATAGGCAATAAATAAACACTAAAAATTTGAAAATAAAATAATAAAAAAAAATTTTAAGTTAAATGGTTTTATTGAAAACAATACTTACATTAAGTAATAATAATACTAAAAGCAAGAAAATAATTAGGTAGATCCTAGGTACTCGTCATCACACTCCTCATCAATCTAGGGCAATGATCAGACAATTAAATAAAAGCCTTGGACGCGTCCTGCCCGGAGATTTCGGATATGTATATTTAGTCTTTCTTGAGGTTTTACGCAAACTTGCCTAGCCACAAGAAAAAAATCTATCATGTTTTTAGTTCAAGATTTCCGTACGTACAAGTCTGAGATCGAGAACCGACTTGTAGCTTACGGAGAGATTGGAACAGTGATTTCAAAATGGTACTTCTTCGTATTCCGCATGTATAGACAGCAGATGACTAGACCATACAGAAAGACGGATGGGTAGAAGAATGCAAAATCACAAATCAATATTCGGGAAAATAAACGTCTCTATTTCACGTTTACTGTGTCTTGATCTGTTTTCTTTATAATTTCCCAAAGTTAAACCACATATCTTCTCAACACAACTGGGTGTAAGAAACGCACACACGAGCAATAAACATTTGAAGTGTTTGAATATAAATTAGACAAACGGGTAGAGAAAAAAGGAAAGAAATTCAAGCTCGGTTTGCTGGAATCGAACTCCTCCAGATTCTGTCAGAATTTCATGGCATATCAGCGACGCAGCAGCACAGGATTGTCCAACTGAGTGCAGTGAAATTTGCCATACCTATGTATTACCTTTCTACCTTTCTCATCCTCTTCACCAAAGAACGTGCACAGTTACTGAATAAACAAACAGCGCCACTATCCGACATCCAATGAGTTAGTTAGATTGCTTACCTATCCAACATTTAGGACAGGTTGGTGTGAAACTTGAGGCGCGTGCAAAAAAAAATTGTTATTGTGCAAATACAACAACAGAACAAAGATTACACTGTACAACAAAATGAGGGTTCATCTCTTAGTAATTGATGAAACCCACAAAATTGAAAGCTCTATCCCTCTCGTATCAAAACCCCATACCAGGTTTTTGGCCTATAGGACTGTTTTTTATTTTATTTGAGTTTAAATTTTTTAACCCTATGTATAGGTATTAAGTGAGGAAAACTTGATAAAATGAAGCAATTGGTTACGAAATGGTGGCTATATTAATGTTTTTTGGTACAAGGAATTCATTTTTCATGTTTATTTTTACATAAAACTTACGATATATGACGCTGTAGTACAATTTTTCAAATTTTTTAACAATTTTTCATGGAAAAATAGTATTTTAATAGTTTTTAAGTAGAAATAGTAGCAATTGCTTACGAAATGTGTGTTAAAGTAATGTTTAGGGTCAAGCAACTCATTTTTGACATTAATCTTTTAATAAATCTTACGATCGGTGGTGCTGCGGTACAATTTTTCTTATATTTTCATTATAAAATTGGAAGTTTACTTCTTTAATTTAGCATTCGCCGTCTAACTCATCACTGCTATATCCCTCTCTCTTATTTTCTGGATCCTCTTCGTCATTCGTATTATCATCTTCATTTGTTATCTGTAACCACCAGCATAGATCTGCTAACATGCGTTGTAGTTTTTTCTCTTTATATCTTGTCTCCATTGTGAAAGCTACTTGGTGAAAACGTTCTCCTTGTTCGTCTGATTCGGTGGAAAGCTGGTGCTCAAATCAATCCATATGGTGATGGAGAAAATGGATCTACAAACTCATGTGCACACCGAGCTCATCAAACGCTCTCATGAGATATTCTAGTTTTTCTCTTATATCTCTGACACGATGTTTACCGAGAACAACAGTTATCAAATCTTTTATAGCATTCCATGCATTAAGCTCTTTTTCGTTTAAAGAATTATCAAACGCAGTAGTTTTTATCAGCTTTCTAATGTCTGGACCATTAAATACACCTGTAAAATAATAAAGCATTTACATAAATCTTAAAAAATCATTTGTTTTATTTCTGAATATGTAATACCTTCTTTTATTTTACTTGCACTTAGTCGTGGGAATATTGACCTTAATGTAATAAAGGCTGGTCCATCTGCGGGTAGTGCTTTGACAAAATTTTTAAAAATACCCAATTTAATATGCAGTGGAGGTAGCAACACTTTTTCAATTGGAACGAGCGGTTTATTATGATATTAACTGATCCAATAACTAAATCTTCTCTTTTAGCCCAGTAATGTTTTCGGTACAGGTTTCCTTTATAGCGTGTATCCCACAAATATATAAAGCACATATTCTTGGTATATCCACATTGTAGTCCACAAGTAGAGCTACCATTTTTAAATCACAACATATACGCCATTTATGTGCTTCATAATTTACTGTTTCTAGAAGATGCTTAACTGATTCGTACGTCTCTTTATTGTACAAATTGTATAATATCGTAATGCTGGGTTTCGTATTGTTGTAGTACAGCAAAACTGCTTTCATACTAGTTTTGGATGAATCAATAAATAACTTCCATTCGTGAGGAACATAAGTCATACCCATTTCTGCAGTAAGTTTCGTTATCGTTACAATAAATGAAGATATTTTCTCCATTGGCAGTAAAAAATTCTTGAAATTCTTGCATGGCGATTGCGATATCCCGTAACTCTTACATTAGGTTGCAGTAAATTATTTTGTTTCCACTTGCGTGCTAAATACTCTGAATCATTTTTGACAGATTCAGATGTTTTACTACGTCATCCATCCAATTTTGAGATATTGGTATCATATTTGTTCTACCTTCAGATACTTCATAGTCAGGATCTATCGACTGTTCGTCCAAATTTGCTGTCCGTCTGGAAATTGTACCAGGGCTTGGTGGTCGTGGTACAGGAATAACGTCCGTATGCCTCAATGAGAGGGCTTACGTAATGTGTTCCAACATATGTCATTGATCTTCGCAATCTTTTGGTTCTTCCACTCACATCATTCAAACAGACATAACAACAGGCTTCACTATGCTCTCCTAATGGACACCATTAAAATGTGTATAAGTACATAACACATAAATTTATATTTACAAATGTAGTCACCACAATAAACACAATAAACTTACCAGAATCACTCCAAATCGTCGGAACACCAAACCTCATTGAGCTTTCTTCCCCTTTAGCCCAGAGGCGTAAGTAATTGTAGCAAGTTCTACATATATTATTAGGAGCCCAATTCACGTTTTGGATAACCGGCATCCCAAAATAATATTCATACCACTCTTTCGCACTGATACTTATACCAATCAGATTGGTTGCTATACTGAATTTTTCACAAACATAGCAATAAAGTGATAACTTTTCTAAGCATTTATTCATTTTTAATTTAGTTAATTTAATTTTTGCACAAGCACAATTTTAAGAATTTATTTTACCGTTATATGCATGGAAGCTAGCACGAAACACACAAGAGTAGCGATAACACTGTACGAAAAGATTTTTAGTAATTGATTAAACCAACAGGGATCGATATGCCGAAAGATAAGAACGGGGCTCGGGATAGACGGCGAATGCTAAATTAAAGAAAATTGTACCGCAAGATTTATTAAAATATTAATGTCAAAAATGAGTTGCTCGACCCTAAAAACATTACTTTAACACACATTTCGTAAGCAATTGCTACTATTTCTACTTAAAAGCTATTAAAATACTATTTTTCCATAAAAAATTGTTAAAAAAATTTGAAAAATTGTACCACAGCGTCATCGCGTTTTATGTAAAACTAAACATCAAGAATGAATTCCTTGCCCCAAAAAAACATTAATTTAGCCACCATTTTGTAACCAATTGCTTTATTTTATCAAGTTTTCCTCACTTAACACCTATAGGATAGGATAGGTTAGGTGGTAGCTTCCTGATAAGGATAGCTCACTTGGACAACACGAAGGTCCGTTGTGATACCACATACACCAAAAATAACGGTGACCTAGATCCAGCTACTTAGAGAATCGTTGGGTAGCAACGATAAAGCTCCGAATGATACCGATCTCAACTTTGGATATATCCTCGGAGATCCAAGTGAGTCGCGACCGAAGTACTTTCGCCTAATTCTGGCAAAAGCTGGACAATCAAGCATAAAGTGATTTGGTGATTCCACCTCATCATCCTCCATACAGCTGCAGCAGGATGGAGTTTCCAGTATATTGAGACGTACCGCATGGATACCCATGGGACAGTGCCCTGTCAAAACCCCAATGACCATTGATAGGTGAGCCTTAGTGAACCCAATTATTTCAGCAGACCTCCTGCCATCCACTTTCGGCCAGAAAGATCTTGCTACCCTGCAAGACGTGGTATCCGCCCAACGTTTGCTGAGCTGATTCGAGGCCCAGCTATGGAGGAGCAATTCACAGGTGGCCAGCGGGATCCCGAAGTCCCTACAGCCATCTTCATCCGGTTCAGTTGTACGATGCGGGCTAAGAGATCCGCTTGACAGTTACCCGGGATATCACTATGGCCCCGGGACCCAGATAATCTTAATTGTAAAATAATTCGATGCAATCGCAAGCGAGGTCAGGCACTCCCAGACCACCCTCGATCGCACTGTAGTTGAGCTCAAGGCCTTGATAGCCGATTGGCTATCAGAGTAGATGTTAAATTCCCTAACCGTGGTAGCACTGGATAGCATTCCATCCACCGCATCCTTAATCGCAGCAATTTCCGCTTGGAATACACTGCAGTGATCAGCCAACTTAAACTTGCGGCTTAATTTAGCTCTTGACAAAAGACCCCCCACCAACCTTTCCATCCAGCTTTGACCCATACGTGAACAAGTTAACCGGTCCCATGCCCCAGATAATCTCTTCCCCAATCCTCTCTCTCTGGAATAACTGGGGTGAAGGTTGTATAGGGAGCTGTTATCGGCATACAGTAGTCCGTTCTGTCCGGGATGAAGTCGAAACTGGTAAGAAGGCTAGAGTGTCCGCGGTCAGAAAGTCTATATCCCATATCACGAAGCCTGACCAACGACCTTGCCGCGGCCCGCCTTTCCCGCAATATCTACTGGGTATATGTTCAGCATGACGTTCAGTGCCAAGGTAGGCGTTGTTCTGAGAGCGCCACTGATACCGATCAGCGCCGTCCGTTGCACTGACACTAACATTTTGGAGGTGCTCGCCGTGTCCAGTGCTTTCCACCAGACCAGCACCCCATATAGCAGAATCGGTTTGACCACCATCTCATAAAGCCCAGTGTACTATTCTTGGCGAGAGTCCCCATCTCTTTCCGATAGCTCCTCTGCAGCAGTACAAGGCAATGGCGGCCTTCCTGGCCCGATCTTCCGCATTGGGTCTCCAGGACAGTTTCTTGTCCAAACAATCCCCAAATATTTAACCCTATCAGAAAGTACCAACGGTACCCCTGCAATCGAGGAAGTTCTGAAATCGGGCACCTTATATCTTCTTGTGAAAAGGACCAATTCCGTTTTTCCCGGGTTGACCGCCAATCCACATGATTCAGCCCACCTAGCCACAGTATCCAGGTAGCCCTGAAGAACATCGCGCAGGGCGCCCAGAAATTTGCCTCTGACTAGGATAGCGAGGTCATCTGCATAGGCAACCACCCGACAACCATTGGCTTCCAGCTCCACAAGAAGCTCGTTGACTACCACAACCCAGAGGAGAGGAGATAGGACACCCCCTGTGGCGTGCCCCTGCACACTTCCTCTTAATTATGGCCCCTCCCCACTCCGCTGCGACAATTCTGCCGCATAGAAGTTTGCTAATAAATTCAACCAGAGCCGCCTCGACTCCTAAACCCACCAGAGCTCTTCGATTGACCCGTAAGACATTGTTAACAGCTCCCTCGATGTCTAGAAAGGCACCCAGAGCATACTCTTTGTGTTCTAGGGACCCCTCTATTTGCTTTACAATCGAATGGAGAGCCGTTCCGTCGATCTGCCCTGCAGTACGCATGTTGTGAAGCCGACAGTAACCCCCGAGGTATCCTTTCCCGTAGGTACAGGTCAATCAACGCTCAAACGTCTTAAGAAGAAACGACGAGAGACTGATTGGCCTGAAATCCTTAGGTGATACATGAGAGCTTCTGCCGGCCTTCGGAATGAAAATAACCCTACCGTGTGCCAAGACTTCGGGATATAGTTAAGCCTGAGGCAGTTAGTATATATGATGCCAACCAGCGGCAGGAAAATCCCAAAGACCTTTGAAGCTGCGCAGGAATGATTCATCCGGGCCCGGAGACTTATAGGGCTGAACGACCCTATAGCCCAGGTTATCTGACTTTCCCGTATTGGAATGGCAGGCACTTCTGCATGGCCAACGACCGCCGACCATGCAGGCGAAGATCCCTGCGCAACTCGGACATCGGGAAAATGATTGTCCAGTAAAAGCCTTAGGGACTCCTCGCTACTCATCGACCAGTCCCCACCATCATCTCTCAGATACCCCAGAGGGCGGGGTTCTAGAGAGTATTTTTCTAAATCTCGCGGATTCATTGCAGCCTTACGTTTTCGCAGAAGCTTCGCCATGCATCTCGCTTGGCTATCCTTATTTCATATTTATAAATCCCCAGACTCACCTTATAGAGCTCCCAGTCCGAGGGTAATTTACTCCTCCTGGCTCTGTTGAAGAGCCGCCGACTGGACGCTCTTAGGTCGTCAAGAGAATCCGACCACCAGGGCGGCTTGCCCTTCCCCTGTAAGTTTTCAATGGGCAGGACAGCTGAAAGGCGCTATGCTTGCGAGGTGAAGTTTTCCACCAGAACGTCTATCTCAGATTCGGACAGGCCCGAACTAATGATAGGCACCGCAGGCAGTAGCTCTCCAGCTTCCTACAATACAAGTCCCAGTTAGTACTTTTAGGGTTCCTAAAAGATATTTTACCGGGACGTTCTTCGTTCACTGAGAACTGAATATATCGGTGATCAGAGAAGGAGTGCTCGTTGAGAACCCTCCATCCAGATATCCGACCTTCCAGTTCTCTACTAACCAGGGTGAGGTCCAGGACCTCCTCCCTTAACGCAGTAATAAAAGTCGGGTCATTCCCCCTATTACATATACAAAGTCCCCTCATCTACAATAAAAGTAATAAAGACTCACCTCTAGTGTTGGTATCCGAGCTTCCCCAAATGCTATGATGGGCATTTGCATCGGCACGAGTGATCACGCCAACACCTCTCCGCCTTGCTTCAGCGGTGATTTCACCCAGTATCGCAGGTGGTGGTCCCACTACGTCCCCGTGGGGCATGTACGCTGAGACCACCCACATTCATTACTTCCTCGCTCGAGGCAGACCGTGGTACGTCAGCATGCTGAAATTAGAGAGAATAAAAGCTTTAATCTCTTTTTAACAAGCACACAGGATCTAGGCCTACTGCCTCCGCATGCACCAAGGTGTTGAATTTTCCAGTCCTTAATCCAGAAATCTTACTGCCGTTACTACTCAGCCACGGCTCCTGGACAAGGACTATATCCACTCCGCCTTTTTCAAGGCAGAGCAACAAATTTGCGGAAGCCGCCTTAGAGTGCTGAAGATTGATTTGACGGATTTCCATCAAAAGCGCTCTCTTCGCACCCCATCCTTGGCGATTCGTATTAGTATTGTCCATTCTAAAAAAGTCCCCCCTCAGGCCGCTATCCGGAGCCGATTGTGTAGTCGCCCTTAACGATCTCGTGGGTATCTATGCTACGCAGGGAGGCCACGCGAGGGTTGACGCTTACTTATGAGTATGCGTCAGAGCCAGACCGGACCGCGAAGCGGGAAAATCTTCAACCGCACCTCACCACCAACTAACGGCGACGGAGCCGGAACGTACCTTGAGGCCGCACGGTTTTAACGGGGACGTGGCAGGTGCAGCATTAGCCTACCAAGCCATTTTGGTAGGGTTTCACCCGACCTACTAAGTGGCAGAATACCGCACCTACCAGCCCAATGTCATCAAGTCAAATGTAAAGTGTAATCAAAGTCCTTAAACAGTCCAGTTCGTCACCGTTGTGTACCGATCTTGACTCTCCTCCCTGAGCTCGGCACAATGACTCAAGGGGTGCGGGTTTATCGAGTTGTCTTCTCTAGATCCGCCATTATCAGTAGAAGCAGGGGCACCTCGTGCAGGACGTGATAACAATCACGCGTGACATTCGTCACTATGGCCGGTCTAAGACTGATATCAGTCCCTG
>JARSSU010014382.1:0-12865 GCA_029619165.1 Eurosta solidaginis | reverse complement strand
AAAGGGCAAGCCCCCCGCAAGGTAGAAATCTTTTACCCTTATAACCGCGGAGTAACACTCCATCTCGGTGGCGCTATAATTTTTCTGGGCTTTGTTAAGCTTACCTGACATGTATGCAATTGGTCTTTCGTTATTGTCTTCGTAGGGTTTGAAAGGAACCCCGCCCACTCCGTCTGCCGATGCATCGCATTGGATATAAAAACGTCTGTTGAAGTCGGGATGTGTAAGAACGGTTGCCGATAAGAGGCTTTGTTTCAGCTGTTTAAACGACCACCTGGCGTTGTTGTTGTAGCGATAAGGTTGCTCCCCAAAAGGCTTTGCGGGAGTGTTATCGATGTGACGCCTTTGCGGATAGAGATCCGAGTACGCCCGGTACCACAGCACCATTAAGGTGCTAGCGAGCATCTCGGGAACGATTTATGTGGCACATTAGACCTGTAGGCCATCCCTCCTCCCCATCCCCAAGTTACATGAGGAGCTTGGGTCGCCAGAGACGCATCTTTTAGTACAGGATACGCGAGGTGAGGTGACAATTGGTTTGGAGAAGCTAGATATATGCGCACGGCCACCTGAAGGGTGCTGCTACACAGCCCTTGATCTGGTATTTTAGTTGCCTCTTACGACAGGCATACTATCATCAGTCATTGTAAATTTTCTTTATCTTTTCCTTGTGAGGCAGTCCCCCCCCCCCCCCCCCCCCCGTGCAGCGGAGCTGCAATAGTCGCGTAATCTTGTATGAAGCGTCGGTACCGCCTGACATGCCTAAGAACCGTCGCAACTGCTTTGGGGGTTTAGGCTCGGGAAAGTCCCTCACAGCTGCTACCTTTTTAGTTGGGTTAAAGCAAGTGGAATTTACATGTTGTTTTTCGCACTTAAAAACATATTTGATCGGATTAGCCTATATAATTAGATACAAATATTTCTTATTTTTTCATTGTTTTCTGCTGTAATTCATGTCGCTTAGCATCTGATTTTCCGAATTAGGCTAATCGCAGTATTTATTTTTGTTTCCATGGACGGTTTGAGTGATAGTTTTATTATTGCACCAAATCAATGTAATCTTCTATTTCTCCGATGTATCTCCACGTCAAGTAGGCAATCTTGCAGTTTTTCTCTTCTTCTTCGTAAAACTGTAGTTTTGATATGCTGCGCGTTTAAAGTATTCAGTATGTTCTTCCACGTCCTTTATCTTACTACTGCAAATATGTCGGCTCACATATTTTTTTATGTTTTGACAATAATGTTTCAGCTAGCTGTCGTCCAACTTCTGTCAGGTACGATATCAGCTATCGTTGGGACAATGGTTACCATAGCCATGCCATAAATTTGATGGTAAAGTATATTGTTGAAATAGTGTGTGTATGTCCTGAGACAAATTTCAAGAATCTTCTGAATTGCCTTCTTTCAATTAGTTGTATGTTCTTCTAATTTATTCGATTTTTATATGAGAGTGCCTACGGCTGAGGTGTATCGAATGGTTAGTGATAGGATGACGTCAACAGAGATTAGCATTTCGTCGTTTACACCACTTTATGTTCTCTATTTGAGTTTCCAAGTTGGAAAGAGTTTCTTAGATTGTATCTCCGACACTATATTTGTTAAAATATTTTCAATATATAAAAGGAAAAGAGTGAACGTTTGTGAAAACAAAACATTAGGTATGTCGTGGACGAGGAAATGGTCTAAGAGTAAGTTTTGGTTATGTATCTTAGGAGTCCGTACAGTCTCGGTGCGTGGCAACTGATGATGTTAATTTGTATTTCTCTTTACGCTGATATTTTCTATTTAAAGGTAATTTATCACATATTATCAATCACTTTCCGCAGTAACTTTTGGGTGGGGTCACTTCTTATAGTTTTGTACGTTGCTTATCATTAGCAGCTGCCCTCTTTTCTGTCAGACTCTGGTCTGCGTCGTTACTATTATGTCATGTTAGGTGGTTATGAATTTTGGGTGTCAGCGTATATCTTTAGTATAATTTTCCTTTGCACTGTTTCGGAGTTTGTTTTGATATGTGTTGATGTGGTTTTTTGTGCAGTGCAGTGAGTCGATATACGCCGCCGTCGCCGATTTTAGTCGTTTTGCACGCCGCCGCCGAAGGTCAAAATATCGCGCGGCGACGGCGGCGTCCGGCGCGTTACTATATACTCGTTAAGACTGTTTAGCCATTTATGTTCATGTCGTAGTGGTCGGATAATGGTCCGAAAGTGTATCAACGGATGCGCATCAGTGCCAGTTAGTAAGACTACAATTGCGAAATTTACTCTTTCTAACCGTTCATACAGTCATTTAACAAAAAACAGGCGCTTTGACGAAATGTCAGCTTATCACAGACTTTGGAACACAATTCATCAAGTTATTACACTACAAAAAGTTTTATAATAAATTTACTATGCTCACTTTGCTTATCAAAAATTAGTAAGCACATGAATTCCAATCAAATTACCCGACGGCGAACATGTTTTCGCATTGAGTCTTCAGTTGTTAAAAAGGCAATTACCCAAAAAGGTGCCCGATTTTTTAGAATTTTATATTGCGATGGCTGACAGAATAAGCGACATCAGTGGTGCAAAATCCGTTAGTAAGATTTTTAGGGCATAAACACGTCTTTGAAAGTGATTCTTACATTATACTCAAGTGTGAGGATATATGATCGTATGAGAAGGGTTTGAAAAATCGCATTAGTCTTACGTTGAGCAGAGCTCACAGAGTATATTAAGTTTGATTGGATAACGGTTGGTTGTACATATATAAAGGAATCGAGATAGATATAGACTTCCATATATCAAAATAATCAGGATCGAAAAAAAATTTGATTGAGCCATGTCCGTCCGTCCGTCCGTCCGTCCGTTAACACGATAACTTGAGTAAATTTTGAGCTATCTTTATGAAATTTGGTATGTAGATTCCTGGGCACTCATCTCAGATCGCTATTTAAGATGAACGATATCGGACTATAACCACGCCCACTTTTTCGATATCGAAAATTTCGAAAAACCGAAAAAATGCGATAATTCATTGCCAAAGGCAATTAAAGCGATGGAACTTGGCAGATGGGTTGAAGTTATGACGCAGAATAGAAAATTAGTAAGATTTTGGACAATGGGCGTGGCACCGCCCACTTTTACAAGAAGGTAATTTAAAAGTTTTGCAAGCTGTAATTTGGCAGTCGTTGAAGATATCATGATGAAATTTGGCAGGAACGCTGCTACTATTACTATATATGTGCTAAATAAAAATTAGCAAAATTGGATGAAGAACACGCCCACTTTTTAAAAAAAAATTTTTTAAATTCAAATTTTAACAAAAAATTTAATATCTTTACTGTATATAAGTAAATTAAGTCAAAATTCAACTCCTGTAATGATATGATGCAACAAAATACAAAAATAAAAGAAAATTTCAAAATGGGCGTGGCTCCGCCCATTTTCATTTAGTTTGTCTAGAATACTTTTAATGCCATAAGTCGAACAAAAATTTACCAATCCTTCTCAAATTTGGTAGGTACATACATTCTATGACGGTAACTGTTCTCTGTGAAAATGGCCGAAATCGGTGTAAGCCACGCCCAGTTTTTATACACAGTCCACCGTCTGTCCTTCCGCTCGGCTGTTAACACAATAACTTGAGCAAAAACCGATATATCTTTACTAAACTTAGCCCACCTACTTATCTGAACTCACTTTATCTCGGTATAAAAAATAGCCGAAATCCGACCATAACCACGCCCACTTTATCGATATCGAAAATTACGAAAAATGAAAAAAATGCCATAATTCTATACCAAATACGAAAAAAGGGATGAAACATGGTAACTGGATTGGTTTATTGACGCAAAATATAACTTTGGAAAAAATTTTGTAAAATGGGTGTGACACCTACCATATTAAGTAGAAGAAAATGAAAAAGTTCTACAAGGCAAAATCAACAGCCCTTGGAATCTTGGCAGGAATACTGTTAGTGGTATTGCATATATAAATAAATTAGCAGTACCCGACAGATGATTTTCTGGATCACCTGGTCCACATTTTGGTCGATATCGCGAGAACACCTTCACATATACATCTAAGGGCCACTCGCTTTTAAAACCCTCATTAATACCTTTAATTTGATATCCATATCGTACAAACACTTTCTAGAGTCACCCCTGGCCCACCCTAATGGCGATATCTCGAAAAGGCGTCCACCTATAGACCTAATGCCCACTCCCTCTTAAAATGCTCAGTAACACCTTTCGTTTGATACCCATATCGTACAAACATTCTAGAGTCACCCTTGGTCCACCTTTATGGCGATATCTCGAAAAGGCGTCCACATATAGAACTAAGGATTACTCCCTTTTAAAATACTCATTACCACCTTTCATTTGATACCCATATCGTACAAACACATTCTAGAGTCACCCCTGGCCCACCCTAATGGCGATATCTCGAAAAGGCGTCCACCTATAGACCTAATGCCCACTCCCTCTTAAAATGTTCAGTAACACCTTTCGTTTGATACCCATATCGCACAAACATTATAGAGTCACCCCTGGCCCACACTAATGGCGATATCTCGAAAAGACGTCCACCTATAGACCTAATGCCCACTCCCTCTTAAAATGCTCAGTAACACCTTTCGTTTGATACCCATATCGCACAAACACATTCTAGAGTCACCCCTGGCCCACCCTAATGACGATATCTCGAAAAGGCGTCCACTTATAGACCTAATGCCCACTCCCTCTTAAAATGCTCAGTAACACCTTTCGTTTGATACCCATATCGTACAAACATTCTAGAGTCACCCTTGGTCCACCTTTATGGCGATATATCGAAAAGGCGTCCAGCTATAGAACTAAGGATTACTCCCTTTTAAGATACTCATTACCATCTTTCATTTGATACCCATATCATACAAACACATTCTAGAGTCACCCCTGGCCCACCCTAATGGCGACATTTCGAAAAGGCGTCCACCTATAGACCTATTGCCCACTCCCTCTTAAAATGCTCAGTAACACTTTTCGTTTTATACCCATATCGTACAAACATTCTAGAGTCACCCCTGGCCCACCCTAATGACAATATCTCGAAAAGGCGTCCACCTATAGACCTAATGCCCACTCCCTCTTAAAATGCTCAGTAACACCTTTCATTTGATTCCCATATCGTACAAACACATTCTAGAGACACCCCTGGTCCACCTTTATGGCGATATCTCGAAACGGCGGCCACCTATGGACTAAGGATCACTCCTTTTCGAAATACTCATTAACAGCTTTCCTTTGATACCCATATCGTACAAACATATTCTAGAGTCACCCCTGGTCCACCTTTATGGCGATTTCTCGAAAAGGCGTTCACCTATAGAACTAAAGCCCATTCCCTTTTAAAAAACTCATTACCACCTTTCATTTGATACCCATATCGTACAAACACATTCTAGAGTCACCCCTGGTCCACCTTAATGGCGATATCTCGAAAGGGCGTCCACCGATAGACCTATTGCCCACTCCCTCTTAAAATGCTCAGTAACACTTTTCGTTTTATACCCATATCGTACAAACATTCTAGAGTCACCCCTGGCCCACCCTAATGGCGATATCTCGAAAAGGCGTCCACCTATAGACCTAATGCCCACTCCCTCTTAAAATGCTCAGTAACACCTTTCGTTTGATACCCATATCGCACAAACATTATAGAGTCACCCCTGGCCCACACTAATGGCGATATCTCGAAAAGACGTCCACCTATAGACCTAATGCCCACTCCCTCTTAAAATGCTCAGTAACACCTTTCGTTTGATACCCATATCGTACAAACACATTCTAGAGTCACCCCTGGCCCACCCTAATGACGATATCTCGAAAAGGCGTCCACTTATAGACCTAATGCCCACTCCCTCTTAAAATGCTCAGTAACACCTTCCGTTTGATACCCATATCGTACAAACATTCTAGAGTCACCCTTGGTCCACCTTTATGGCGATATATCGAAAAGGCGTCCACCTATAGAACTAAGGATTACTCCCTTTTAAGATACTCATTACCATCTTTCATTTGATACCCATATCATACAAACACATTCTAGAGTCACCCCTGGCCCACCCTAATGGCGACATTTCGAAAAGGCGTCCACCTATAGACCTATTGCCCACTCCCTCTTAAAATTCTCAGTAACACCTTTCATTTGATACCCATATCGTACAAACAAATTCTAGAGTCAGCCCTGGTCCACCTTTATGGCGATATTCCTAAATGGCGTCCATCCATAGAACTATGGCCTACTCTCTCTTAAAATACTCTTTAATACCTTCCATTTGATACACATGTCATACAACCACATTCCAAGGTTACCCTAGGTTCATTTTCCTACATGGTGATTTTCCTTATTTTGTCTCCATAGCTCTCAACTGAGTATGTAATGTTCGGTTACACCCGAACTTAGCCTTCCTTACTTGTTACATTTAAAATCTCCTTTGCAACAAGCCATTTCGTAAACACATCTACCGATATAGTATGTATAAATTTGCACTACAATTTGCAAAACAAAATTTACAACAAACAGTAGTGACAATTAAATACTTGATGTCTTTTTAAATTTATTAGACCCTAAGGTAGAGTGACCAAATTAAATGTCTCGTCAATTTTATCAAAGTACTACTAAAATTTTAGGATAGACGCTTGCAAGTTAATGGGGCTATAGTCTCAACGGCACGTTCGCTTGTTGTACTGGTATGCTTAAAATTTTCGTAGTTAAATTACCTACAACATAGGAGGGCTAACTTTTTCCGTCCATAGAATTTTTCCGATTTTAAAGTGGTTAAATCTGAAATTTGCAAAAAATTTCTTTTTTTTCTCAAAATTTTTTCAATGTGGTAACGAACAATAAAACACTCTAATTAGCCCGTGTGCTAATTTCCAGCAACCGATGTAACTAAGTCCGTTTAAAGAAAACCACTTGGCACTTTTTGCTGATTTTAAATTCTTTATTGATTTACCGACGGTAATATCGCGAGGGTATGCGTATGAGCGCAAAATTTGACTGACTTTACTTTAATATTTCAATTACCAAAAAGGTGTATATTTACTTATTAAATAAATTACATAGGTAAAGACTTTAACAAAGGAAATTAGAAAACAATGAAATCAAGAAAAAATAAAATAATAGAAAATATTGAAACCAATAAGTGGACTGTAACAATTGACTGCGTAGCGGTAGAATCGTATGATGCTGCTGGCATTGAACTTGCATTCGCTTTGGAAACTTGGTAGATGGGTTGATGTTATGACGCAGAATAGAAAATTAGTAAGATTTTGGACAACGGGCGTGGGCACCGCCCACTTTACAAGAAGGTAATTTAAAAGTTTTGCAAAGCTGTAATTTGGCAGTCGTTGAAGATATCATGATGAAATTTGGCAGGAACGTTACTACTATTACTTTATATGTGCTAAATAAAAATTAGCAAAATTGGATGAAGAACACGCCCACTTTTAAGAAAAATTTTTTTAAATTCAAATTTTTAACAAAAAATTTAATATCTTTACTGTATATAAGTAAATTAAGTCAAAATTCAACTCCAGTAATGATATGATGCAACAAAATACAAAATAAAAGAAAATTTCAAAATGGGCGTGGCTCGCCCATTTCATTTATTGTGTCTAGAATACTTTTAATGCCATAAGTCGAACAAAAATTTACCAATCCTTTTGAAATTTGGTAGGAGCATAGATTCTATGACGTTAACGTTCTCTGTGAAAAGGGGAAATCGGTGGGAGCCACGCCCAGTTTTTATACACAGTCCTCCGTCTGTCCTTCCGCTCGGCGTTAACACAATAACTTGAGCAAAAACCGATATATCTTTACTAAACTTAGCCCACGTACTTATCTGAACTCACTTTATCTTGGTATAAAAAATGGCCGAAATCCGACCATAACCACGCCCACTTTATCGATATCGAAAATTACGAAAATTAAAAAAATGCCATAATTCTATACAAATACGAAAAAAGGATGAAGCATGGTAAATGGATTGGTTTATTGACGCAAAATATAACTTTGGGAAAAAACTTGTAAAAATGGGTGTGACACCTACCATATTAAGTAGAAGAAAATGAAAAAGTTCTACAAGGCGAAATCAACAGCCCTTGGAATCTTGGCAGGAATACTGTTAGTGTTATTGAATATATAAATAAATTAGCAGTACCCGACAGATGATTTTCTGGATCACCTGATCCACATTTGGTCGATATCGCGAGAACGCCTTCACATATACATCTAAGGGCCACTCGCTTTTAAAACCCTCATCAATACCCTTTAATTGATATCCATATCGTACAAACACATTCTAGAGTCAACCCTGGTCCACCCTAATGGCGATATCTCGAAAAGGCGTGCCACCTATAGACCTAATGCCCACTCCCTCTTAAAATGCTCAGTAACACCTTTCGTTTGATACCCATATCGTAAAAACATTCTAGAGTCACCCCTGGCCCACCCTAATGGCGATATCTCGAAAAGGCGTCCACCTATAGACCTAATGTCCACTCCCTCTTAAAATGCTCAGTAACACCTTTCCTTTGATACCCATATCGTACAAACATTCTAGAGTCACCCTGGCCCACCCTAATGGCGATATCTCGAAAAGGCGTCCACCTATAGACCTAATGCCCACTCCCTCTTAAAATGCTCAGTAAACACCTTTCGTTTGATACCATATCGTACAAACATTCTAGAGTCACCCCTGGCCCACCCTAATGGCGATATCTCGAAAAGGCGTCCACCTATAGACCTAATGCCACTCCCTCTTAAAATGCTCAGTAACACCTTTCGTTTGATACCCATATCGTACAAACATTCTAGAGTCACCCTTGGTCAACCTTTATGGCGATATCTCGAAAAGGCGTCCACCTATAGAACTGAGGATTACTCCCTTTTAAAATACTCATTACCACCTTTCATTTGATACCCATATCGTACAAACACATTCTAGAGTCACCCTGGCCCACCCTAATGTCGATATCTCGAAAAGGCGCCCACCTATAGACCTAATGCCCACTTTCTCTTAAAATGCTCAGTAACACCTTTCGTTTGATACCCATATCGTACAAACATTCTAGAGTCACCTCTGGCCCACCCTAATGGCGATATCTCGAAAAGGCGTCCACCTATAGGACCTAGTGCCCACTCCCTCTTAAAATGCTCAGTAACACCTTTCGTTTGATACCCATATCGTAAAAACATTCTAGAGTCACCCTTGGTCCACCTTTATGGCGATATCTCGAAAAGGCGTCCACCTATAGAACTAAGGATTGCTCCCTTTTAAAATACTCATTACCACCTTTCATTGATACCCATATCGTACAAACACATTCCAGAGTCACCCCTGGCCCACCCTAATGGCGATATCTCGAAAAGGCGTCCACCTATGGACCTAATGCCCACTCCTCTTAAAATGCTCAGTAACACCTTTCGTTTGATACCCATATCGTACAAACACATTCTAGAGTCACCCCTGGCCCACCCTAATGGCGACATTTCGAAAAAGGCGTCCACCTATAGACCTAATGCCCACTCCCTCTTAAAACGCTCAGTAACACCTTTCATTTGATTCCCATATCGTACAACTAGAGACACCCCTGGTCCACCTTTATGGCGATATCTCGAAACGGCGTCCACCTAGGGAACTAAGGATCACTCCTTTCAAAATACTCATTAACAGCTTTCATTTGATACCCATATCGTACAAACATATTCTAGAGTCACCCCTGGTCCACCTTTATGGGGATTTCTCGAAAAGGCGTTCACCTATAGAACTAAAGCCCATTCCCTTTTAAAATACTCATTATCACCTTTCATTTGATACCCATATCGTACAAACACATTCTAGAGTCAGCCCTGGTCCACCTTTATGGCGATATCCCTAAATGGCGTCCATCCATAGAACTATGGCCCTACTCTCTCTTAAAATACTCTTTAATACCTTCCATTTGATACACATGTCATACAACCACATTCCAGGGTTACCCTAGGTTCATTTTCCTACATGGTGATTTTCCTTATTTTGTCTCCATAGCTCTCAACTGAGTATGTAATGTTCGGTACACCCGAACTTAGCCTTCCTTACTTGTTTATTTTATATTTATCTTAAAAAATCGTTTAGATATGTTCAAATTTCACTAAATGCTTACGTGTATAGCTATAATTGTTGTCTGAGAAAATCATAGATACCGGTGGTATATATAGTATATATCCCATACACCCGATTGTTCAGATAAGAAACTTTGCGCAATTTCTTCCCGTTTTAACAGCTAGAAGCTTCAACTTTCACCAAATGCTTACGTGTATAGATTATATTGTTGTCTGCAAAAATCATTGAGATCGATGGTATATATAATATATATCTCATACAACCGATTGTTCAGTTAAGAAACTTTGCGCAATTTCTGCCCCTTTTAACAGCTAGACGCTTCAAATTTCACCATATGCTTACATATATAGCATATATTGTTGTCTGAAAAAATCATAGAGACGGTGGTATATATATTATATACTTCATATAAACTGTAATTTTTGCCCCTTTTTTACGGCTAGAAGCTTCAAAATTCATCAATTTCATCAAATAGTTACATTTACGTCATATATTTTTGAAATACGTGATTCGTAGTCATAGTTTTTACATGCAGACCACAAAGACGTGAAGCTTTGCATCCTCACACGATTACCTACCTATTTTTATACCTTTCATGAAATGAAATGGTATATTAATTTCGTCACGAAACGAAAATTGTAAGTCCTTAAAGGAAAATAGATAGACCCACCATTAGTGTACCGAAATAATCAGGTTGAAGAGCTGAGTTGATTTAGCCATGTCCGTCTGTTGTTTGTATGCAAACTAGTCCCTCAATTTTTGAGATATCTTGATAAAATTTGGTGAGCGGGTGTATTTGGGTGTCGATTAGACATTTGTGGAAACCGACCGATCGGACACTATAGCATATATCCTCCATACAACCGATTTTCAGAAAAAGAGGATTTTTGTAATATCTTACCCATTTAACAGACTGAAGCTTCAAACTTCACCATATACTTCGTATATTACACATATTGTTGCCTGAAAAAATTGATGAGATCGGTCGTATATACAGTATATATCCCCCACAACCGATGTTCAGATAAGGAACTTTTCGTAATTACTACTGCCCATTTTAAGAGCTAGAGGCTTCAAATTTCACCAAATGCTTACGTATATAGCATATATTTTTGTCTGAAAAAATCATAGAGATCGGTGGTATATATATTATATACATCATACAAACTGTCATTTTTGCCCCTTTTTTATGGATAGAAGCTTCAAAATTCATCAAGTTTCATCAAATAATTACGTTTACTTCATATATTTTTGAAATACGTGATTCGTAGTCGTAGTTTTTACATGCAGACCACAAAAAACGTGAAGCTTTGCATCCTCACACAAAGTACCTACCTATTTTTATACCTTTCATGAAAATGAAATGGTATATTAATTTCGTCACGAAACCCAAATTGTAAGTCCTTAAAGGAAAATAGATAGACCCACCATTAAGTATACCGAAATAATCAGGTTGAAGAGCTGAGTTGATTTAGCCATGTCCGTCTGTCGTCTGTCCGTCTGTCCGTCTGTCTGTTTGTATGCAAACTAGTCCCTCAATTTTTGAGATATCTTTCATAAAATTTGGTGAGCGGGTGTATTTGGGTGTCCGATTAGACATTTGTCGGAACCGGCCGGATCGGACCCACTATAGCATATATCCTCCATACAACCGATTTTTCAGAAAAAGAGGATTTTGTAATATCTTACTCAATTTAACAGATTGAAGCTTCAAACTTCACCATATAATTTCGTATATTGCACATATTGTTGCCTGAAAAAATGATGAGATCGGTCGTATATATAGTATATATCCCCCACAACCGATTGTTCAGATAAGAAACTTTTCGTAATTGCTGCCCTATTTTAAGAGCTAGAGGCTTCAAATTCAACGAATGCTTACGTATATATCATATATTGTTGTCTGAAAAATCATACAGATCGGTGGTATATATAGTATATATATGGTGGTATATATAGTATATATATATAGTATATATATATTTTCGCAATTTTAGCCCCATTTTAACAGCTAGAAGCTTCAAATTTCACCGAATGCTTACGTATATGGCATATATTGTTGTCTGAAAAAATCATAGAGATCGGTTGTATATATAGTATATATCTCATACAACCGATTGTTCAGATAAGAAACTTTGCGAATTTCTACCCCATTTTAACAGCTAGAAGCTTCAAATTTCACCAAATGCTTACGTGTATAGTATATATTGTTTTCTGAAAAATCATTGAGATCGGTGGTATATATAGTATATATCTCATACAAAAAAACCGATTGTTCAGATAAGAAACTTTGCGCAATTTCTGCCCCATTTTAACAGCTAGAAGCTTCAAATTTCACCAAATGCTTACGTATATAGCATATATTTTTGTCTGAAAAAATCCTAGAGATCGGTGGTATATATATTATATACTTCATATAAACTATCATTTTTGCCCCTTTTTTACGGATAGAAGCTTCAAAATTCAGCATATTAATCAAATAGTTACGTTTACGTCATATATTTTTGAAATTCGTGATTCCTAGTCATAGTTTTTATATTCAGACCACAAAAAACGTGAAGCTTTGCATCCTCACACAAAGTACCTACCTTTCATGAAAATGAATGGTATATTAATTTCGTCACGAAACCCAAAATTGTAAGTCCTTAAAGGAAAATAGATAGACCCACCTTTAAGTATACCGAAATAGTCAGAAAGAAGAGCTGAGTTGATTTAGCTATGTCCGTCTGTC
>JARSSU010014381.1:0-45104 GCA_029619165.1 Eurosta solidaginis | reverse complement strand
TGAATTACAGCGCCTCTACATCTGTCGCCTTTTATACTCTTTGGTTTCCTCGTTCGCATTTTTCTAGAATCTACTAGCATTGTCCATGAGCTCTCAAACTTCTCAGCTATAACCAAAATTACACAATTTTATACATCTTTTAGGCACTTCCAGAATCTACTAGTCCAGTAGCTCTCAAACTTCTCAGATATATGCATATGTTAGTGCATTGACTCTCCGCTGCTCGTATACGTACATGGTACATATATGTAGACGCAGTTATTGTTTCGTTTATGTAGATACATAATGATTGAATTATTGATGTGCATTCACGTCACTGCTTAACATCGGCTTAGAGACGATAGCATCGCTCAGTGCTGCTAACATTCGTTACAATATTGTGGATTCCAGACTATTGATCCGTATTCTAGTATCGGTCTAATTAAAATGATAAAAAGAGCTTTGGTTACGTAAAGGTCACTAAATTCTTTGGAGCATTAATATAAAGGTTCAAACTAAGTTTAGCATCTATCGTGACTCCCAAGTCCACAAAATAGTATACTGATAGAAGACAAAAATTATTAATTATGTCAGGGGCTGTTGGCAAAGTTTTCGAGAGAGGCACATGAATTTGCATTTATTGAGGTTCAGCGGCATTGAATTTATGTTGCACCAAGTAACTAGGTAGTTTAAATCCGCTTGAAGCAAGGGACGTTCTTCGATAGACGCATAAGACCTAAAAAGTTTTACATCACCAGCACATATTAAAATTTTGGAATATTTTATTGTGGTACAGATATCATTAATAAATGGCGCTGGGACGCCAGAGGGATCATCGATGATATTAGAAAAAGTATTTCTAAAAATAAGTTTTTGCATTCGACCGCAGAGATACGACGAGATGCACTGGGTGAGACCAGGTTGGAAGCCAAGTTGATCCAGCTTGTGGATAAGCATGGAGTGGGAAACTTTATCAAATGCTTTACTGAAATCAGTGTAAATAACATTGGTGTAAAGATTTTCTCTAAAACAATTAGAAACATGAGTTCTGAATTCAAGTAGATTAGTAATGGTAGATTTGCCTTTACAGAATCCATGTTGTGGTTCTGCAATCAAAGTAGAAATGGCAAATGTTAGCTGATTTGTAACGATAGCTTCAAACATCTTTGGGATGGCAGACAACTTTGCTATTCCTCGATAGTTTTCTACTCACGACTTACTACCACTTTTGTGAAGGGGTATGAGAAAAGATTCCTTCCAAGCAGAAGGAAAGACTCCACGCGTTAGGGACAGATTGCATAAATCAATTAGAGGTGGATAAATGTGTTCAGCGCATTTTTTAAGAAAACAAGTGGGAATTAAATCAGGAACGTACGCAATATTTCAATAACTCAAAAGGTTCATAAGGCATATTCCTTATATTTCAAGTCTCTCTCTATATTTGTAACTACCCTTTGCAGTACTGTATCTAGTGGCTTGCCTTCATTGTACGCACGTTGTGTTGTCGAAAACAAGCGACGCCGGAAGTGGGGGTTTCAGAAGATACTGCTGAGCACGCAGGGCCGACGAGAGGGAGGGGGGTGATGGGGGCAGTCAGGGTAATTGCCCTGGGGCCCGGAAGGTTTTTGGGGGCCCGGCAAGGCAAAGCAGTATTGACAGTACTCTAACTAGGATTTCATAGATACATACATATTTTGTTGCTATAAAAAATTGTTTTAAAATTGAAAATCACTAAACTAAAATCATAAGCATCCAATCAAATACTATGGGGCATAGTCATAGTCGAAATAAAATGTGATTTTAAGTTAGATAAACGTTTTTGACACAATTTTATAAGCGCTATCTGTCAAAAATGCTTCAACTAACTTAAAATCACATTTTATTTCGACTATAACTATGCCCCTATCGGTTTGGTCGTATTGCTTTTTCATTTTTGTAAAAGCCAGCGACATCTGTAAATACAGGCTGATAATAAACTAGAGCGTTAATTTGAAAAAATTAGTACACTTGACTTGTTTTGCGAAGCGCAAATTTGTGCAAACATATGAGTATGCCGTGGATAAGCTTACATAGGTCAGTTTCGCGTTAATTGTTGCAAGCTTCGTATTTCTTTTGTCAGTGGTGCAATTATTGGTAAATTTTTTAATGTGCAGAAGTCATCACATTTTTCGGTATTATGCAGAAATTGTATAATATCTTTAGCGCAAGCCCTCAGAGATGGGAAATTCTCAAGGAAAAAACTAATTGCTCCTTGCACAGCATGTCACAAACACGATGGTCTGCTCGTGTGGATAGTGTGAAACCTTTCGCAACTCACATTCCCCAAATATTGAAAGCTATTGATGAAATCAAGCTTTTGAATCTGAGTTCAGAAACAGTAACGGATTTGAAAGGTATTGAAGCATATATGGGGAAATTTGAGTGTATCCTCTTAGCCTCCATTTGGCTCAAAGTGTTGACGGTAATCAACCATCGAAATCTGGTACTGCAAGCTAGAAATGCCACACTGGACGTGGAAACAGAAAATATACGTAGCCTGATTGATGAGTTGAAGAAGTTCAGGGATCAATGGTCGATCATACTTCAAGAATGTAAGGTTCTGGCAGGGAGTATAGGAGTTGTGAATACCTTCGCAGAGAAAGAAGGAAGATAAGAAAGCGCCAGTTCGATGAATTACCTGGCGAATCACCCTGAGTGTGATTCCGAAACTCAATTCAAACAGCAAGTTTTTTACGTTCTTTTGGACTGCTTGATTGGTAACATGACAAGACGTTTCGAAGCCGTAAATGACATTGCGATTAAATTTAGTTTTTTGTGGAAGTATCAGGATCTGACGGAAGAAGAGCTCAGAGAAAAGGCAGCGGCATTCTGCACGATTTATGGCATCGATATTTCTACGGATCTAATAGATGAAATCATTCATCTCAAAGCCATCCACTTAGCAAATTTGGGATGTGATTCGCTGCCACCATTTCAACTTCTGAACAAATTTCATGACTTGAAGATGGAAGTATTATTTCCTAACATCTGCATAGCATTAAGAATATTTTGCACACTTCCAGTCAGTGTGGCTGAAGGGGAGCGTTCTTTTAGTCTATTGTCTCGCGTGAAAAATTTTTTACGTTCTACTATGAGCCAAAATCGCTTGACAAGCCTTGGAACATTGGCGTTGGAGTCCAGCCTTGCTCGCAGCATTAGTTTTGAATCGGTAATTTCCATATTCGCAGACCAAAAAGCACGGAAGGTTTTCCTTGGCTGATTCAAGCTCTTAAAATGTACATATTTAGAAAAAGTTAATGTAAGCAAATCAAACAATGAAATCTAACATTTCATTTATGTAAGTGCTCCAGTAAATCTTATTTTATATGAAATAAAACTGACAATGTGAATTGAAAAATTTATGTATGTTATGTTATTTTTTTACTGGATTGAGTTTATTTTTTAGGGGGGCCCGTAAACGCGAACTGTCCCAGGGGCCCGGCTCGGCTCTCTGCGGCCCTGTGAGCACGTTCTCGAAGCAGCAATGAGGCCTTTTCCGTTTGATTGTACGAAAAATTCTGGTAAAACTATCGACGCATTCAGTTCATGAGGAAGCTTTATTGGACGATGAATGCAACTAACCTAATCTATTGCTTTCATTTTATCTTCACACGAATTTTGGGTTTCATTTCTTTTGTTTGCGTTGGATTTTCAATTTGCTATTAAAGCTATGCCAAATATGACCTGCTCTGCATACATGAAGTCTAAAAAAATGTAAGCCGAGCAAGGGTTTAAAATTTAGTACCCATTTTGCTAGCCGTATATTTTTGTGTATAATTACCTACGCGTATGTATGTTCATGCACGTGTAATGTTTTCGAGATCATACTTGCACATACGTACATACAAAAATCTAAATCCCCACTCAAAAGAATTGCTGATGAATGTCAACTAAACGTTCAGTGCATAAACAATATCTGAAGGAAATTTTCCTGAATAACGTTCAGAACTAAACATTACCATTGTTTTATAGCTGTATATGCCTATATACGCACACAAACACACATACATTTGTGGCCTATTCACACAGCCAAGATTGCGACAACTTAAAACGAGTGTGCTCGTTGAGCCATTTTTATACTCAGTTGAGCAGAGCTCACAGAGTATATTAAGTTTGATTGGATAACGGTTGGTTGTAAGGTATAAAGGAATCGAGATAGATATAGCTTCCATATATCAAAATAATCAGGATCGAAAAAAAATTTGAATGAGCCATGCCCGTCCGTCCGTCCGCCCATTAACACGATAACTTGAGTAAATTTTGAGGTATCTTTATTCGGTTTAAGCCACGCCCAGTTCTTATACACAGTCGACCGTCTATCCTTGCGCTCGGCCGTTAACACGATAACTTGAGCAAAAATCGATATATCTTTACTAAACTCAGTTCACGTACTTATCTGAACTCACATTATCTTGGTATAAAAAATAGCCGAAATCCGACTATTACCACGCCCACTTTTTCGATATCGAAAATTACGAAAAATGAAAAAATGCTATAATTCTATACCAAATACGAAAAAAGGGATGAAAAATGGTGATTGGGATTGGTTTTTTGATGCAAAACATAACTTTAGAAAAAACTTTGTAAAATGGGTGTTACACCTACCATATTAAGTAGAGGAAGAGGAAAATGTTCTGCAGGGCGAAATCAAAAGCCCTTGGAATCATAGAAGGAATACTGTTCGTGGTATTACATATATAAATAAATTAGCGGTACCCGACAGATGATGTTCTGGGTCAGCCTGGTGCACATTTTGGTCGAAATCTCGAAAACGCCTCCACATATACAACTTAGGGCTACTCCCTTTTAAAATACTCATTAAAGCCTTTCATGTGATATCCATGTCATACAAACACATCACAGGGTTACCCCTGGTCCACCTTTATGGCGATATCTCGAAAAGGCGTCCACGTATAGAACTAAGGCCCACTCCCTTTTAAAATACTCATTAATAGCTTTCATTTGATACTCATTGTCTCCAAAGCTCTCAGCTGAATATGCAGTGTGCTGTTACACCCGAGCTTAGCCTTGCTTACTTGTTTTTTTTTCATACGCAGTCTTTCGCTTCACTGAGGATAAGAGTAACAAAAACAACTTCAATAACTAAAAACGCTATCAACTTTCACAACAACAATGCAGTCTAAGCTTATTAGGCCTACCTACTAAGGTATTTTGCTCACATGCAGTACTGTTGTACGCAAATATAAACGGCTAGTTTTAAGCCAAAGACAAGAAAATGAAATCCTGCATTATGACATAGAAAATCAGGTCATACAATTTTGATAAAAGTGGTAGGCAACTCTGCAAGAGGGAAGAAATTTTGTATAAAGAGATTTGATTCAACAGCGGTTGAAACATTAGTTTTCTATGTCAGTGGAGGCGTGCCCAATTTATCTTCATTAAAATCAAATTCTGTAATGGAAAGCAATAAAATTTGGTAGTACTTCGTGAAAAGGTAGCTCAGAACGAGATGGGAGAAAAGTTGTGTGAAGAGGAAGTGAAATTAATTAAAGCACAAGCCGTATACAGGTAGAAAGTTTGAGCCGATCGGATGACACCCAGCTGGTCTGTAATAAACATATTTATTAGCAACATATGTTTGTATATAGAAAAATGTATGTGTGATAGGTTGGATTTAAGAGGGCGTGCATGGAAATTTCACACACTTCAACTCGGCTGCATTGTGCGTGCCCTCAGTGACTGCCAGGTGTCCGCACATTCGTTCAACGAGACTACTTGCTAGTTTTCCGCAATGAACCACTTACTTTATCCGATGAGCTTAAGTAGCAGCGTTTGAAGTCCTGGACATCGGCATCTTCATCCTGACAGATTTTATAGAGCGAGGGTGTGTGTAGGCGCCACCGTTGAAGCATCTGTGAAATTGCGCAATGACCTTGATGACGCCCCGTAACTACTGTCACTGCAGATTTGTTGAGCTTGAGAAGAAAGCTTGCTACTTTCCTATACAAACATAGCCATTTGTATCTTAGACCTCGCAGTCATCCCGGTTAGCCTACAGAAAATATGTTGCCCCAATCTCATACTCCTCGATTTTCCTCAAAAGATAACCCAGAGAAGGTTTTTGTTGTTGTAGCAATTCTTTCCTTATCCAATAGGTGCGACTTCTTATAAATTGTCATCTATATCCTCTAACGGCAGTCGAAGGAAACTTGGGCTGAATCAGAGAGAATGGGGTGTTAGAGGCGTTGGTTCCACATTGCGATGAAAAGATGATCGGTGTTATGTGGTGGACACGTTACAGGCAGGACATACATTATGCATGCCGGGGTTGATTCTGGGTAGGTAAGAGTTTAGTATTCGGATCGAAGTTGGGCTAGAGTGACGCGCGTCTCCCTGTAGAGTTTACTTTATCTACTGCGAGCTTAGGGTATTTCACTTCAAGAACGAGTTTCGCCTAACTTTTGTGCTTTTCTCCTTCATACGGCTGACGTATTTGCTCATAACGCTTGCGGAGATGACTTCTTAAGCCCCTGGCAGACGGAGCTTCTTCAATAAGATGCCTGTTAGGATGCCTAGGTTTCTGGGTATTCAGCAGGAACTGCTTGTTCAGCATTTCATTTCTATCCTTAATGAGGAGAAGAAAACCACCTATAACAGTTCTGAGAGCGGTGTTTTGTCAGGCCTATAGTTTCTTCAAGTGAGTAACCCGACCGGCCAATTTAGCTATTCCCCAAATGCTGCCGGCAAGAAATTTGAGGATTTTATTACCGTTCTGATGGCACCTCACACCCAGTATTTATGGATGTAAGACAGTCGGTAGCGTAATACCATCGAAGTGGATGTCCAATATGGTCGAAATTTGTTTTGTGTATGTTGCAAATAAGGTCGTCGATGATTTGGTTGGTGTAAATGTCAGGGTTCGCTAGGTGACGCAACTGCAGAGATAAGGGAGATAGTCGTTTATTTTATTACGCAGCTCATCAATGAGTGTACCGGTACTTGTAGCCGTTATATTGCAGTCATCGGCGTAGGATACAATGGTTAATCGATATGTAGAGGTTAAGCAAAAGCAGGGATAGAACACCACCCTATGACACCTCTTGTTTAATTCTTCTTGATATAGATGTTAGTTCACCCCCGTTTTACTCAGCGAAGGTTGTACGTAGCTATACACACGACCTAAGGAAAGGGATGCATTGAGATGTCTTACGGACGCCAGCGCGGCTCAACACCTCCGCATGATACCCGCATTTATCACGTTGGATAATGCATTTAAGACGGACTGATATTCAACAAAGTTCGTAACATGTGTGTCCCAGATACGTACTGCCCTTAAGAAATTTGGCTGCTCTCTCTATGGCATAAACCTTCGCCTGGAAACAGAACTGCTCAACCTAGTCTAGCTCAATATGCCTGATTCGGACGTCATTCCAGAAATCGCGGATAAGTAAATCAGCTTGAGCACATGAGCGATTATTGGTATTATGCGATATTTTTTCGGAGGCTAAACTTTAACTTAAACATCTGGTATGCATTGTTTACCGCGTTTGACATTTTGGTAAACTGGTATTTATCTAGTACAGATAGAAAAACAAAAAATGTTTTCCTTTATATTTGTTTCTTATTTTTTATTTTGTTGTTTTTATAGCATTTCATTGATGCTTGCTGTTACCTAACAAAATATACCAAGAACAAGTAAGGAAGTCTAGTTTCGGGTGAAACCGAACATTACATACCCTGCTGTACACTTGAAATTCTGTTGTTGTTTGTTTTGTGTGCTTAATTGTGTTACAAGGCTGCGCAATAATACATATACACAGGGGCCGAAACTGTTATTCCTTTTATAATATAATCCTTGCAAAACTATTAATTTAGGACTTTTATATATTTGGATCAAGATAATAATTATTTTCGGATTTTTATTTTTGAGTCCGATAGAACTAGTTAAACTCGGACTTTTAAAAATAAAAGTCCGGAAATAAAAGTTAAATCCGGACTTTTATTTTTTAAGGCCAAAATAAAAGTCCCGCTTGATAACAAAGAAACAGCTTATCCGAAACAAAATTTTTTTTTAATTCTGATAAGCCGTTTCTTTGTTATCAAGCCGGACTTTTATTTTGGCCTTAAAAAATAAAAGTCCGGATTTAACTTTTATTTCCGGACTTTTATTTTTAAAAGTCCGAGTTTAACTAGTTCTATAGGACTAAAAAAATAAAAATACAGATTTTACTTTTATATGTGGACTTTTATGGAAAAAGTTCGAAAAATAAAAAGGATGCATGATTCGACATGATATTGCTATAAGGATACCTGGGAAGTCAAACATTTTCACCTAGGATATTTTTTTGACCAGGACTTTTTCGACTCCGGAAAAAATAATAATAATTATTTTCCGTCACTGCATATACATATGGTTCTATCTGAACTAATTTTTCTTCGAGTTATGACTTCCGAAACATAGTTAATTTCTTAGTCATAAAAGGGGCGGTGCCACGCCCATTTTTTAAAATTTGAAGTTTTTCCTATTTATCCACTTGGGAAATGAAATACCATTGATATAAAGCTCTTTTTTGCAAAGATATAAAAGTAGGCGTGGTCCTTAGCCGATTTCGTAATTTTTCTTTAAAGCATTCCTTATAGTAAAGGCAGCCTCTCTGCCGAATTTTGTTACGATAGGTTTAACGATTTTTGATTTATGATTAATAATATTTTTAAAATTGATTTATCACAGGTGATTACTGATTACTCAGCTTTCGCTGCTTTTATACTCTCTGTTTTCTCTTTCATCCATTTCTCCTAAGGTCTAGTAACTTCGCGAAATATATAGTGTATATTTGTAGTTTAAAGTATCTCGCATAGCCATATGCGTGTGTATATGTGAGTATACTCGTCTGATGATCACATGTGTTCGGGAGTATATTTTCGTTGCCTTGTATGTACATATGTGTGTAAATGGTGATTGATTGGTCTACGTACCAACAGTGGCAGCATGCTTTATTGTTGTTATGCCTTTATTTAATAACCTTAGTCATGTGAGTATCATTTACTGATGCTTATATTCGTCACACTGCCCTCCACCTAAGCCTGATCGTCCCATTCAGACAAATCTCTCGATCTAACCGCTGCTAGCCTCTCCAAATGAACCACCCTTCTATTTCGTGGTTTCCCAATGGTTCACTGATCCTCTTCACAACTCTGTACTGGGCCTTCCCAACTGCACCAAAATTTGGATGGAACACCTTTCCGCCGGAGAGGTTTGTCTAGCAGTACCAAATCTCCCTCCAGGTAACCTTCCGAATTATTGTTCTTGTCGTACCTGTGTTTCATCCTACTACTCATTATCCTGGACCGTTCCCTCACACTCTGTTGTTTGGCCAATGTACTACTTCGCAGAGCTTGATCTTGAGGGATTGACTTTGCATCATCGGTATCGTCTTAACGGTTCACAACAGTATTGCGCCCTGGCTTGAAACTACCCTTGCATTCTTTCTGAGAAATTCTTTCCTTCATTTTAGTGCGTCCATTTGGTTTTGTCAATGCCCGTGTTTCTCTCGCAGGTATCTTTGATTTTGCTTTGTTTGGCCCATTCGTTCCATCAACCTTTGCGCGATCTACTGCCATTGACTTTGGTGATCTTTGTCGAATCGGCTCCATCAGCACTGCTTACTGCTGAACCCTCTCTCCAAACTGAAGTTGAGTGGTATACCCTGGTTCTTATAACGCATATTCCTTCTTTGCATGTCGATCGTGATGTCATGGTCAACCAAGAAGTCCATTCCCAATATGACTTCATCAACGATTTCCGCCACAACGAATTTGTGGAGAACCGTGGCTTTTCCAATAAATACTTCACATATCACTTCTCCATGGACTTGGTTATACTCGCCAGTGACTGTACGCAACCTTGCCCCAGGTAATGGCTTTACTCTCCTGTTGACCAAATCAGATCGGATTAAGGAATGAGATGCGGCCGTATCTACAGTCATTACACGTTCTTTGCCATCCACATTTCCTTTGATGGTAAGACTGCTCGATTTTCTTCCAACTTGCGAGATAGATGTCACAAGACATTCAATAGCTGGGGCAAGTTCTCGATCTTTACATCTGACTCGCTCTTGCTTATCTCCTCCAGTTTTGCGTTTACGACCAGCCAAGTTGGAAACTACCAGGACCGGTGCTGCAATGACGTGCAATGTGACCTGGGTTACCGCTCTTGAAAAACTTCATAACTCCGGAATTTTTTCTGTTGTGATCCCTTCAGTTCTTCCAAAATTGTGTCTACGCAATCTGCCCTTTCTACCTCCACACGGTGTGCTTTGAAAAATTGTTTACTCAATAGTGAGGCAGTTTCCTGAGTCAATGCATGTGATACCGTTTCTGAAAATGTTGGCTTTGGGTTCGCGTATGTAGCTCGCTTTGTTTCGATGTCCCGTATGCCATTTATAAAGCTCTGATCTTTACCCTTTCAGTATATTCCACGGGTGCGTCCGAATTTGCCAAATGAGCCAACCTTTCAACATCCGACGCAAATTCCTGCAAATTCTCATTCGCCTTTTGGTGACGGTTTTGCAACTCAATTTGGTATATCTGTTTCCTATGCTCGCTTCCGTAACGTCTCTCTACAGTGGCCATCAATGCCTCACAACTGTTCCGTTCGTACTCTGGAATAGTCTGTAGGATTTCAGCTGCAGGCTCTTTCAATGCCACGAACAGTGCAGCAACTTTATCTTCCCCATTCCAGTTGTTCACTGCCGACGTCTTCTCAAATTGAAGCTTGAATACCTGGAAAGGAACAGAGCCGTCAAATTCGGAGTTTTCACCTTCGGATTGCTCGCTGGAACAGCTGGGCGATTTAGTTGTACCTGTTGCAAAAAACCTTTCAACGCTTCTATCTCGGCATCAATTTCGTCCTCGAGTTGTAAAATGTTTTCATCCTGCTCTTCCAGTTTCGCAAAGAGCTGCGATGATACCTGTTCTGAAATTTGTGTCGCCATTTCAGATATACGTGCCTCTTGCGCTTCCAGTTGAGATGACATGTATGTCTTCTGTTCTTCCAATTGAGATGACATTTGCGACGACATTTCTGAAATGAGTGTCTCCTGCGACTCCAGCTGAGATGCCATTGTCTATGTTTGTGCATATATTGCAGCCAATATCATGTTAAAATCTATGCTCGTCACTGTCTGCGGTGTTTCGTTTCTTTCTTCCATTTTTTTTTGTTGTCTTGTTGCTATCAGAATGAAAGACATACTCGTCAGCATTGATTCCTTGAAATACTGTAGCTACCCTTAGTCGTCTTTGTAGCTGGATTTATTGCCAGTAGTAGGCAATCCACGGGCTTCCAACTCCTCCTTCAGTTGTTGGATATTCAATTCACTCAACTTTGTCATGTCCAAGTTGTATTCGCAATCTTCGGAATTTATTCAACAATTCCTTTTCTGACACCAATTGTAACGATTTTAGGGAAATTATGCTTATTCCAAACCTTCTGCTAACGTTCGAATCTCTAAACGGTTGAATAAATAACTCCAATATTCAATAATGCAAAATGTCCTTATTAGACTACTTTGAGAGTACTTCACAATAACTCTTACTTCACAACTAATTGCGTGTTTAAATTAAACTGATTACTGACTGCTCGGCTTTCGCTGCTTTTATACTCTCTGTTTTCTCATTCATCCATTTCTCCTAAGGTTAGTAACTTCGCGAACTCCATGCTTGGTTACCAGCCATATATGTACATGTACATTTGTAGTTTATAGTCTCTCGTATAGCCATATGCGTGTGTATATGTGAGTACTACTTCGGCTGATGATTACATGTGTTTGCGAGTATCTCTTCGTTGCCTTGTATGTACATATTGTGACGGACTTTTCGTTTTGACTTTGCCAGGGTTGGCCTCAGTCCGTCCAGGGTTCCTGAAAGTAGAAATTCCTACCGGTCCTTCTAAAAGAATAACCCTGTTTATTTCGTAAAAACGTTATAAAAGTATTTATTTTATAAAAATTCTATTTCTACTCCTAGCTGATTCCCTTGCTCTGTAAGAGGTGACTGAGGTAATAAAGCCCTCGGCCAACCTCTGCGGTCGAATGGAGTAATAAAGCCTCCAGACGAATATACTTTTAGTACAAATGAAGTCAAAAACCTTCAGGTGTACTCTTGGTCGGTAGTCATAAAACCTACCGACTCGTATGCCTGTCTCCTAATCTCTGAATTTTAATGCGAACTCGTCGCCCTTATATACTAATTTTTGCACGCAGGCAAACGGTTATTTTATAATAACAACTTCTAACTAATAGTAATAACAATATAAAACAACTGTTATTCCGGTGAATATTTCCTTCCCATGAATTTCCACGCACCATAATGCTCCTTATTGAATACAATGCCTTTGTACTTGCTCATACCGTGCTTTCCAGGCTTTGCTTTAACTATTGTGTGTTTGTACATTTGTTTGTGGTCACCTGATTCTAATGTTGTGTTTTGCTTTGCCCAATGCTTCTGCCGTCTGTTGTATGGCGTGCGTTGGTGTGTTGTATGCTAGTGCGTAAATATGTATAGCGAAATTTCAATTAGTAGCGGCGCTTATTTTGACGACTTGCTGCTGATCTCCGTTCACTTAAGTTATTATGTATGTTGTATTTGTAGCTGGGTGTATTGGATTTTGAGTGTGCAAAGGGTTGATTGACCGCTGCATTTTTATGTTTTGTGCGTATCTACCTCCCTTCCAAATATTCAATGCATGTTAGGGTGATCCTATATTTAAAATTTATGTTTGCGAAAATGTAAATATTTTGCTTGCGTGCAAAATTGCGCAAAGTCTAATTTGTCCTTTAATTTAATAATTATCAATTCAATGTACAACAGAATATATATATTTAGGGTATAATTCATAAATGTATACATATGTATATTTCTGGTGCTTCATATAAAATGTATAAGTGATAAATTCAAATATTATTATATATTTCAAGTTATTTCAAAATGTATGTTCTTTAGAATAATGTATGGATATGTGTATGTTGTGAGGATACAAAGTCCTCGGCTTTGGGGTCCTCACAATATGTGTGTAAATGATGATTGATTTCTTTACGTACCAAGAGTGGCAGCTTGCTTTATTGTTGTTGTGCCGTTATTTAATAACCTTAGTGATGTGAGTATCATTTAGTGATGCTAATATTCGTCACAATATATAAAAAGTGGGCGTGTTTATCATCCGATTTCGCTCATTTTCAATACTAATCTATTCTGGGTCCAGATAAGTTTGTGTACCAAATTTGGTGAAGATATCTCAATATTTACTCAAGCTATCGTGTTAACGGACAGATGGACGGACGGACATGGCTCAATCAAATTTTTTTTCGATACTGATGATTTCGATATATGGAAGTCTATACCTATCTCGATTCCTTTATACCTGTACAATCAAGCGTTATTCAATCAAAGTTATAATACCCTGTATACAAGTACAGCTAGGTATAATAATGACACTAAGCACTGCCACTTGCACGACAGTAATATTAGTTATTATTCCAATACCAACATCTTTTAAATTGCCATCATAAGCTAAGTGTTGGTGCCCTTTCACTATTTCATTGGAATTATTTATTTATAAAAGTTTTTTTGTATTACTTTCCTTATTAAATTTTATCTATAGCACTTGTATGATATTTTTCGCTGCTCTTAACTTTCATCTTTTCCTTTTTTCTTGTATTGTATGTATTTTCTTTCATTAACAAAACTTACTCGAGAGATTTGTAAGAGCTTTTTGCAAATAAACAAAGTCCATGGTGTACAAAGAATTCTCAATCGTAATTCCCTTTTCGAGTCACTTGTTAATGGTGGCATAAATAATATGCAAATAAATCGTAATTCAACTGGCTTGTGCCAAAATTAAGATTAGATTTGTATAACATTAGAATAAATATTTTCGTTGTGTAACCATCTTTGTACACGGTATGAGGGAATCCTGAATGTAAGCATGAGCGTTCTTATAAGTTTTATGCTAGATTGGGGATATATGTATGAAAATGTAAATGCTAGCGTAATGTGTAATATTAGTATATGTTCTGTATGGAGTACAAGAGAATGTGCTAGCAAAGGCGTATTGTGTGGTATGAGGATGTTGTATCTAGTAATAAAGAATGAGAGCGTAAGTGCAGTCTCTAAGCTGTAGCGTAATGTGAGAACATGGTATGTGTTGGGGTTGTTAAGAGCGAAATCGCACAGCATCCTAAAGGCCGCGGTGCAATGACATTTTTCATATAGATGCATTTAACACAAGCTTATGCATTCCAATAACATCGCCACAATCAACCAAGATGTTGCGTTTGTAAATATGAAGGAACTTCAGACTTGGCAATTGAAGTTTATTACGCCTTGCCCGTTCACATACAAAATTTCGCGAAGCACTGTTGTAAACATTCTCCCTAACAACAAAAATACTCGCTAACATATTTTGTGTCGAATTCGATTGTTATATTGCAGTTTTTAATTGTGAAAAATTTTAGAAAATTTACCAACCAACGGGAAAAATAATTTCACTTGCAAAGTGTGCCAACACCTTTAGCCAAAGCAAATGTCAAATTCTTCTTCTATGATTTGCTTGGAACAAAATTGGGGAGTTGGCTACCTTTCAATATCAGATGGCGCCAGTGTCGCTCATTCTACCATTCTCCATAAAAATAAGTGCAATCTACTCATAATGCATAAGCATGTGTTAAACTCATCTATATGAAAAACCGCTTATGTGTCGAAGCTACAAGGCAAACACATCAATTATATATGTACATATGCATATATCAAAGTCTCTGGAGATGCACATAAACCACGCATATGCTCAAACAGATAAATACACTGCTCTTTTGTTGAAAATAAAGAGCCAAAGCAAACATTAGCAAATGCGTGATTTTTATTACCGAAACATAAAGTTAAAAACAAATGTAGTTAGGAAATTAGGTTTAAGCCGAACTTTGTTTCTTTAGGGGATTTTGTTGGCTGTAACGTATTAGTGCGGTGTCCGCCGTGATGTGGTGGTAGCGTTCTCCGTATTCCACACCTAATGTCCTGAGTTAAACTCGTCAACTCCAGGGCAAAGTAACATCAAATATTTAGAAACAAGTTTTTTCAATTAGAAAACAGTTTTTCTATTCGGGATGACCCTGGGAAGTGATTTGACAAATACCGCGAGTGTATTTCTGTCATGAAAAGCTTCCCAGTGAAAATTCATCTGCTTTGCAGATGGCATTCGGAGTCGTCATAAAACAATAGGTCCCGCCCCGCCAATTTGTAGGGAAAATTTAAAGGATCACGACGGAAATTGGAAGATAAGCTCGGTAAAAGGGGGAACATCAAATAAAATGAAATTAAAATAAGAAAATAAAATAAAAAATTTAAATCAAAGAAAAAATAAAATGAAATAAAAAAATTTTTAAAAATTTAAATAAAATAAAATAAAATGAAATATAAATATAATAAAGTAAAATAAAATAAAGTAAAATAAAATAAAATAAAATAATTTAAAATAAAATAAAATAAAATAAGAATAAATAAAATAAAATATAATAAAATAAAACAAAATAAATAAAAAATCAAATAAACAAAATAAACTGCAACAAATAAATAAAATAAAATAAAATGAATTGAACTGAAGTGAAATGAAACGAAACGAAATCAAACGAACTGAAATAAAACAAAATAAAATGAAATGAAATGAAATAAAATAAAATAAAAAAATGAAAAGAAATTTAAATCAAAAAAAAATGTGTAAAATTAAATAAAATAAAAAACTTGATAATTAAATTTAAAAAAAATAATAAAATAAAATTAAATTAAATGAAAAAAAAATATAAATAAAAATATAATTATATTTAAGATTCATGAGCTTAACACCGGCTTATAATAATTGAATTTCAATTATTATGTTTTTCTAAGAGAAACTGAAAAGATAGAAACATTTACTGGAATATTGCGATGAACCCATTTCGAAAACCGCCAACGTGATCATCATCAGGCAATTTTGTAATGTTATCAAAGGTTTCACCGGGATTCGAACCGTGAATCACATGGTGAAACTGCAGTAGCCTTTAACCACTAGGCCATCCTGCTGGTACTTGTTTTCATGCTTAATTCAGTTTTTCTCATTTCTACACTAACAACACAATTGAGACATTTTGTCTCTATATTAATTTGTGTGCCATGTAGATTTGTTTTTGTAAAGTTCTGCTTCGTTGCGAATGAGAAGCTTTGTAAACTCGGGCTCAGTTGTACATATTTATGTATGTTTGTTTAACGGTGTATTCAGTCTATACTTATATTTAAGTATTCATGAGCTTAACACCGGCTTATAATAATTGAATTTCAATTATTATGTTTTTTAAGAGTAACTGAAAAGAAAGAAACATTTACTGGCATATATTAAATACAAGTATAAACTGAACACACCATTAAACAAACATACATAAAAAATATAACAATATGAAATTGAGTGAAATGAAACAAAATAATATATATTTGTATCCAAGTGTTAGCCATTTCTTATCGGCGTGTTATCGAAAAGTTATCGATTTCATTATGATTTTATATGATTATGAGTATCGATTTCTTATCAATTACTATTGAATTGTTACCGACTTGTTATCGACATATTACCGTTTTTTTAACGTTGACTCATCGCATTTTTATGAAACGCATACCTTTAAAACTTCAATATAAAATCGATGACACACATATAATCCTTCGATAGCAACCCTTTAATACGTTGCAAACAACTTTCCGTCAGTTGAGTAATAAATATGCTCCCCAAACGGCGAGTTGAGCCAACTGCCAAATGAGAAAATTATCCCTAAATTTTAAGGAAAATGATTTCATAAAATATTTTGCACACCTGCTTACTACAATACTCAACGGCGCGTTCAGAAAATTATCACACAGCAATTGATCAGCTCTTATGATCGCTGGAAGCGTCTAATAATAAACCGATAGTAATTATATAGCTTGTCGGTATCGTTTGTTACCGATATTTGTTCTGGTAAAGCTACCTCTTTTGTGCGTTTACTTTAAGGCCTGGGTGAGCTCTAAGTAGCTTAAAGATATTATTTTCCTAGATGTACACTTGTATGTTTACACACCGAACTTCACGAGTACTTGGTACTCACTCCTTTTTTTTAATATTACAAATTTACTTAGTTGCTACTTTGCTTTATTCTCTTTATTAGGTTTTGCTATTTGTCGTGCCACTATAATATATATCTATACATGTTGTACACACTGGCCCTTGTAGATATTCAATGCCAAATGTATATGTATGACTAAACTTTGAATTTTATTTCGCTTTCATACTTATGTTTTATAATATTTACATACTAGCAGATCCCGCAGACGCTATTCTGCCCTAAATTTGGTCTATCTGCATACATTTTAATAAGCTTTTTCCATCTAACTCCGCCCTCCCACGTCCTCACTTTTTCTTAATCCTTTTATTCACTCCTCCCTCCGTCTTTTTCTATCCATCTATCTCTATCTCTTTCTCAGTCTCCTTCTCCTTCCCTATTTTCTTTTCTATCAAGTTCTTCTCATTCTTTTTCATCCCTTATTGCCAGTCCCAGAGGGTGGTATGTACTTTGTTCCAGTCCCACTCCGAGTCTCAGCCCCAGTCCTAGTCCTAGTCCCAGTCCCAGTCCGTCGCTGGTCTACTTCCCGGAAAAAAGGATCGTAAATACTAATAAACACAAATTTATATACATATCAAATTTTAGGCAAATCGAATAGGACGTATGTAAATAAGTATGTGGGTATTATTAATTCATGCCTTTATTTCGGCTTCGCATGCATACTTATCAGCTTTTCCAGGTTGATGCGACAAAATCGAATATCACAATGACAATTACTTTAAAGCGCTCAGCAACAGCTTTCATTTGATATCCATATTACACACACATTCTAGGGTTATCCGGGTCCACGTTTTGGCCTATATCTCGAAACCCTAGTCACCCAGCGGTATAAAAATTACTCTGTACTAAAGCGCACATCAACACCTTCCATTTGGTACCCATAATCCAAAAACACATCCTAGTGTTACCCCGGTCCACGTTTTGGCCCATATATCGAGACCCTAGTCACAAGTAGGTATGAAAATTACCCTGTACTAAAGCACTCATCAGCAGCTTTCACTTGTAATCCATATTCTATAAACACATTCTAGGGGTACCCGGGTCCACGTTTTCGCCTATATCTCGAGACCATAGTCACCCGGGGGTACGAAAAATACCCCGTATCAAAGTACTCATTAACAGCTTCCATTTGATACCCATATTGTACAAACACATCCCAGGATTACCTAGGTCCACGTTTTGATCTCAAGACCCTAGCCAGAACGGGATAAAAATATCCTATGTCCGTCTCCTGGTTCTAAGCTACCACTCCATCAATATTCAGCCAAATCGGTTCATCCGTCTTTGAGTTATAGATAGTTTTACTAACACCACATTCTTTTCTTTTATATATATATTTAGATGTAATTATTTACAACATAACATTAGAGACTTTAAAAATAACAGTATTTCTCCACTATTTAATGGATGTAATTATACATATAAACCTTCCTCTTCAATCACTCTATCTACTAAAAAAAAACCTCATCAAAATCCATTGCGTAGTTTTAAAGGTTTAAGTATTCAAAAGGACATAGGGACAGAAAAAGCGACTTTGTTTTATACTATGTAGTAATATTGTATCTACAATGTTATCATAAGTCATATTAAGCTAAATAATATTGCGAATATCTAATCACATTCCATTGTCAGTTAGTCATACCATATTTTGATTAAACATTATTGTGATATATGTGTGGAAAGAAATTTATGGGTGCCATGGCGTATGAGTGAAATAGATCATATGGATAAGTGGCTATACTTGATATACATATAATGAAATTTTATGTAATTAGCTAGTCCAAGGGTATATTTTAATACATATATGAAACGCCATGGTATGAGGTAGCGTGTTTGACCATCATTTCCAAGGTACTGAATAGAAATCTTGTAGCTAATAAAATTTTGTGTTAAAATTGTTTTAGGTAGAAGTTTCAAAACTTGAACGGCCTTCCGCACGAATTTCTGCTTTGAAAAGCTTTTCAAAAAAAAATTCATCTGTTATAGCGGATGACGTTCGGAGTTGGCATAGAAGTTGTAGATCCCATCCATTTTTTGCTAAAATTAAAAGTCGCAGCCAACAAAATGAGAGTGAAGCTCGGCCCAAGTCTTCTGTATGGGATATCGCGCCAATTAATCATTATTATTATTTATGTTTGTAATATATTTACTGGCAGATATTGCTGAACTACGAACTTCTAATGATCTGCTTTTCGGGCGTGAACGGATGATAAAATGCATGGATAAAAAAATCATAAAATATAGCCATATTAATACTTGGGTTATTTATTATCGATTTACGATTGTTCAAATAACGGTATGTTATAATAGCGAAATAAAGAGAACAAAAGAACTAAAAAGATATTAATAAGCGGAAACAAATTTGAGAAAAAGCAAAATCAAAATTTACAAGTGCCTTGTACATACATATATACTGAAAATGTTCATAGTGTTACTTGAAGTTAATTGAAAGACCGAACAGAAAAAAGGACCATCCCCATTGCTATTACGACCCAATTATTAGTGCACAGCTCAATGGTTTTATAGGAAATACTAATTTAATTAGATTAGGATGGTTTTCAACATATCCAGTTAGGAATTAACTGGAGCATAGCAGCCGTCGAAATTCCGGCGCTCAAGTCCCGGGCAAAGCAACATCAATTAGAAAACAGTTTTTCTAAGCGGGGTCGCCCTCGGCTGTGGTTTGGTAAAACTCCGTGTATACTTCTGATATGAAGAGTGTCCCAACGAAAATGCATCTGTCTTGTAGCTGCCGTTCGGAGATGGAATAAAACATGTATGTCCCAAACCGCCAATTATTCGGCAGACGAATCTAAGTTCCTCGTTCAAATGTTAGGTCCAGCAGTTCCTTAGAGAAAAAAATTGAAGAAAGCCTTCTTTTTGGACATGGCTTGTGCAGATAAATTACACACATTAAAGTGTCTCTGTATGTAAAGTGTAATTTTTCATAGCCGTTGGAGAGCATTTTAATGAGTGCAATATGAATAGATATCGAGTACGTTCTGCCGATACATTTTTGGTATGGATTACTTTTCCCGATATTTTTAATTCAGTAAAAGATTTACCAGTCGTTATCAGAACAACGCTAGAACCGGATACTCGATAGTGGAATTCCATTTGAATTTCTTTAAGTAATCGTTTTCGTGTCCCGCTACCAGCTGCGGCTGTTTGGTTTCGCTTTCTGTAATCACTTAGCTATCTTCTTCTTTTAGTAAAAATGCCGAAGTAAGTGGAGGTTCCAAAAGCACTCTAAGTTTATGGCTATTACCTATGAAGGAATGCAATTATAAATGCTCTAATTCTAATTTCTGCGAGTCTGCTATTGGTACGGAATCACTGCGTTTATTTGTTTGCCGACTTAATAGCAGGTGATTCATCATTATAGATGTGGCATCAAGATCGCTGATAAAGGTGTCGATGATAACGATAAAAACAAATTTTAAAATGCCACAAATTTTCTTCATTGCCTCCAGTGCGTTGACTGCAGAAAAGAGCCTTTCTTGAAACTCAAAATAGATTCGCTTTGGAGAGTACTAAGTTTGATGCTCCTTAAAGTAACTGATTTTTCTAAAATGAGTCTTAACGTTTTCTAAGCCACATAACTAAGTACCAAAAAATTTTATGAGATTATACTTCGGTTTCACTTATGAAAGGTGTAACGTATTCTCTGCAGCGAAATAGACCTATGTAAATCAAATATAATTTTATTTTACATGCAGCTCTACGTTATTTAAAATTAATAAAATCAGTCACAAACTCATGTCTGCACTTTCTTGTAGTTAACAAAAGATAAATACGCCCACAATGCGAAAATTTTTCACAACTTTTTCCCCAACAAAAATATTACGCAGCACTTCTTTTATCTTTTACCTTATTACTTCCTTCCGTGTCCGTACAGTCAGATATTCAATACAATTGAAAGTTTACTGCAATTTTCATTGTTTTGCTTAAGCATACACACATACATATGTACTTGGCGATAGTATCAACTTTTGTTTGCAATTTTTCCATTCTTCCGATTGCTATTCAATGCTGCTTCCGTTCCACTTCGCATCACATCAGCACGCATCATCGCATTCATCTTGTGCATGGTTTTATTATAAACTTGAATGTACTCCTCTCCATATTGTGGCGTCCCAGATATCAGCAAGGTATGTATACATTTTCACAGATACATGATTATTACGGTGGGTCGTTTTATTAACCGATATCGCGCCATCGATTTTTCGATAGGATTTGGGCTCAGGAAAAAATTTCCACTACGCATATCCAAAAAAATAATTTTCGAGCCTGCGAAATTTCGTTTTTTTGCCTTTTTTCGATTTTGATTTTTAAGTTTTTTTTCATGACCTACTAAACAAATTTTCATTTTATTGTAAAATTTTAATGTATACCCTATCCCAACCAAACATATCCGCTAAAAACGTTGTCGATAACAGTTTAAAAAAAGAAAAAAACAAATAAAAACTATTCTTTTTTCAAAAAATTGCTATCGCCAACGATTTTAGCGGACATTTTTTGGTCGTACAGGGTATACATATGACAATTTCTTAGTAGGTCATGAAGAAAACCTTAAAAACCAAACTCGAAAAAAAGTAAAAAAAATGAAATTTCGCATGCTCGAAAATTATTATTTTTTTTTGTATGCGTAGTGGAACTTTTTTTTCCTGAGCCCAAATCCTATCGAAAAGTCGGTGTCGCAATATCGGTTAACTTTCGTTCATACAAATCGACCCACCCTAATGATTATATTGAGCCATATGTTCTATGTTATATTTGGCGCATTTTTTCAGCAGTGGATTTTAACAAATTGCTCCCTAAAAAGAAAAATATTTGATTTTGAGATAGTTGAAATGTAAATTTTTTAGGATCCTAATTCCTTTTTCGCAAATACCGTTCAGAGAGAGTGTAGTGCCCCAACCAAACGTCTAACAGATCAAATATTGAGCGCAACACGTTACTTAATAGCTACTCTGCTTCTGTTGTTGTATGAAGACACTACACGAAGGTTTTGGGATATTGATCCGGTAACTTCGGCTAACAAACAACATTAAGATATAAGCCCGACCATTGCGGGAAAGATTTAATGTGACCGCATTAAACATTCTACGCCTCTTTACGGTTCGAATATCTCGAAGAAGTTCCATGCAATCCTTACTGAGCTGGCGGTAGTACCCGATTTGGTAGAGCAATGAACTTAGCACTTACAAGGTGCTTTAAAGTCGATTGTCTTATCGTATGTCTTCACTAGGATTATTTTGAATCAAAAATTTGGTGGTAGTAGATTTTCAATTCTCATGCCGCATTGACCAGTTAAATAAAACTCCTTCAGGGTGCGATTTAGTTTTTCGCTTTAAGTATTTGAAAAGGACTTTATAATATTGCACCTTTAGGCATGTCTGTAATATAAGGCCACTTGAATCTATACACCCGGAGTGAGTAAAGTATTAATTTTTGGCAGAGAACCATCCCCTAAATCTCAATGGAATGGTTTTGTGGTTACAGCAACAACAACAACAGACTTTTGAGGTGGTGATTAGAAAAAATTAGCGATCTAGCCTTTCTAGTGGACTGGGCCGAGCAAATTTACCCCATCATATATTTTCGCGTTTTCGATATGTTCCGGTAACAAGCACCATTAAGGTACAAGCCTGATCATCACGGGCACGATTTAATATGATCGCATTGAGCTACCTAGGTCATACCGCTTCCCCATCCCCTAGTTCCACGAGAAACTTGGGTCACCCGAGACTCGCCTGCTAAATATGTTTATGATACATTCAGTTTTGTAACAGGTTCGTCTCGCGTAGGTAAGCTTTACAATTGCCTTGGGGAAGCTGTGAAGTTACCAAGTTTTGTAATGCGCTTATCAACTCCTTGAATTACATATTCCGTCGATATGGATTGGGGTAGCAGGCACGCCATTTTACAAACTAGGGGTCCATTGCAAATCTCGCTTGCCAGAAGAAAGTGTTCAGAGTTGATAGTTGGATTTCCAAAACAAGCTTAACAAAGACAAACTGGTCGGAAAGATAAGTTAATGTAAATACAGCAAACATTTGTACTTAGATGGTGATTCGAAAACAAATTCTTCTATTTTTCTCTTAGTTCTCATACAATGTTGATAACTGCGCGAGTTTCAATGTCTCGGAGCAGCTTGAGTATAGACAATACGGCCATAGCAGTATAGCGTGTCATCAAATATTTGGCAGACTACCTGCACTACCTAATTTCGTGCCGCGTCAACTTTTATATTGACAGCCAAGCAGCTATTAAAGCAATCATTTCACATATCGTCACACCTAAAAGTAAATTAGAATGTAAGCAACCCCTGGGAGGAATCGGAGGGGTAGAAGAATTCATCTTTATAGGTTTCCTGATCAGTTCGGAACAGGTAGTAATAAAAAAACGTATTAACCAGCTTAATAGGGTGCATCTCTCGAAGGAGGAAGCAATTGTGTACGTACTGTGCTCATGTCCTGCGATCGCCGTGCTAAGACTCCAGCTATTAAGAGTGACACACCTATCTGATCTACACCTTTTCCAATTTAAGTTCAGAAATTTCAATACAAGTTCAGAATTTCCAATTTAAATTCAGAAATTTACAATTCAAGTTCAGAAGCTTACAATTCAAGTTCAGAGTTTCCAATTCAAGTTCAGAAAATTACAATTCAAGTTCAAAAATTCCAATTTAAATCCAGAAAATTCCAATATAAATTCAGAAAATTATAATTCAAGTTCAGAAAATTACAATTAAATACAGAAAATTACGACTAAAGTTCTACACCAGCGGGTTAGGGGGTCAGAATATTCCCGCGGTAGGTATGCCTGTCGTAAGAGGCGACTACAATACCAGATTCAAGGGGCTGTGTAGCGCAACCCTTCAGTTGCCAGCGCAATATATAGCTTCTCCAAACCCAACTGTCAACCTCACCTATCCGCGGCGAATCCTGTTTCACTAACAGACGAGGCTCTGGCTCCATGAGGAGCTTGGGGGTGGGGAGGGAGGGGATGGCCTGAAGGTTTAATGTGGCCACATAAATCATTCCCGAGATGGTCGGGCTAGCACCTAATGGTGCTGTGGTACCGGAGCGTACCGGATCTGTATCCGGCAACGGACCATTACATCGATAGCGCTCCACAAAGCCTTCGGGAAGCAACCTTATCGCTACAGCAACAACAACAACATTAAAGTTCGAAAAATTACACTTGAATTGTAAAAAAGTTTGTCAGGAATTTTTTCTGGAAATAAAAGTATGTAAGATGGTAAATGTTAGCGCTAATAATTTGGTACATGGATACAAAGGCATACTATCCTTTAAGGAAGCATTGGACTCTTAATCAATTTTACTAACATGCAGGAGTAGCGAAGAAAAAACCCTTTCCTCTCTTCTCTCTGCTCCTCTCATAGGAGGTCAGTTACAAGGACATCCAATTATATTCTTAGTATGACTGCAGTGATGACGAAGATATGACCACTTACACTGTCAACGGAGCGTCCACAATCCCGCGAAAAACCGTTATAAATACTGTGTGGACAGATCTAGCCTTCCTCCACCTGCCTCTCATAACCCTGTGGATTTCTCCCCTTTAACTTCTTCCAAACTGTGGTGTCGACTGGAGTACTTTCACGGCCAGAGCGTCCTGAGACTGTTGCAAAGAGTGTCCTTCGTTGTCGTTTCTACCTCCGATGTACACGTCTTGGAGAAAACTTGGGGATACAATATGTCTAAGCCACCATTGTCAACGAAGCATCAACACTGTCCGCAAATAACACATAAATATTACATTACGTAGTATTATGAAGTAGAATAGCCAATGGAAAATAACCCCCTACTTATAAATTTCTGAATTTGAATTGTAATTTATATGGACTTGAAATGTATTTTCTGAACATGAATTTTAAATTTCTGAATTTGAATTATAATTTTCTGAACTTGAAATGAAAATTCTTAACTTGAATTGTATTTTCTGAATTAATTGGAATTTCTGAACTTGAGTGTAAATTTCTGAACCTAAACTGGAAAAGGTGTAGTAATTGCCACTACCACGGATTTATTTTATAACATAGGCCCTGTTCTTGTTAGGGTGTTGAGTTGGTCGTTGAGCGGACCTCTTTCAGTCTTTAGACAGGTCTCACAGACCGGCCAGTTCAACACGCATTCTTATACTGTTTCACACAGAAACTTAATGATCTCATTCACCTGCTAATGAAATCGTAAATATTTTTTGCTTTCACACAGAAGTAACTGCTCGATTAGTATGAAGGATGAGACAGACAATCATGGCGGAACTATACAAGGTGGGAGCATAGTGACATACCTACAAACAAACACAATTCCATGTACTTGTAAATTCGAAGGACAAATGTCAAATCGTTCTGCGCCGGTAGTTGATGTATCAATCAAATAAAAAAGGTTATATCAGCTGTTCGATGCACCTTGTATCGTTCCGCCATGCAGACAATGACATTTGCTTTGAAAACTAAGAAGCGAACGGAAGCGGAACGCTGCCAACAGAGTTGCATTGTGCTTTTGACTTCAATTTAGCATTCGATTAGCTACTAATGAAATAATAATAGATTCGAATTTTGTAGGGAAGATTGAGCTCAATAAGCGTCTTAATGTAGAAAAATGCCTTTATTATCAATAAGCCGTCTGTGTGAAAACAGTATTACCTTCTTATAAATTTAAGGCTGCCATGTCGTATGAGTAGCATTTATAGAGCTTTTAAAGCGCTATTAGCCGTGTTTTTTCTACATGTTTATATATTTACAGAAATTATCCTGTGAAGTATAGTCTGAGGGTCACCCCTCAGGCCTAAGTTAGGAGGGGTGGACTCTACAGGAGAAACCTTGCACAAAGTATCTAGGAATCATCCTAGACAGTAAGCTGTCATGGAAGCTCAACGTGCGAGGAGAGGTGAAGAAGGCTTCAACGGCACTTTATGCATGTAAAAGAATGCTTGGGTGTACGTGGGGCTTATCGCCCTCTCTTTTCATTGGGTTTTTACAATGATTGTAAGCCCTATCCTATACTATGGAGTTCTTGTTTGCTGGAAAGCCACACAAAAAGCACCTTCTCAAAAAATTAGAAGGTATGCAGACTATCAATGCTTAGCATTACGGGAGCCCTGAGAACACCGGAGAGCTGCACTGTATGCCATTCTGCACATTCCACCTATAGACCTGGTAGCAAAGGACATAGCGTTAACAACTGCAACCAGGCTCGGTGCCTCGGGCAGCTTGAGCGCCGACCATACGGCCATAGTAGTATAGCGTCATCAATCACAAGACGAACAGGACTACCTGATTCCCTATCTGCGCTTCAGTGGCGATCTTAAGGCCAAAATAGGGTGGACGGTTAGCGCAAGGATGCTCAAATGGCGGACGATGGCGATACATGTATACACCGAAGATTCCAAGTAGTGGAAGGAGTAGGGTCTGCATAACAGATCCTACAGGCTGCCGAATTACTGTAGCGTTTTTCCAAGCGGAAATAGTAGCCGTAACCCAAGCAGTAGAAACCCTGGAAGAAAGTAGCCCAACCGCAATCGTGTTAACTTTTATATGACAGTCAAGCTGCCAATAAGGCAATAATCTCGCACAACACACCATAAAAATCCATGTTAGAGTGTAAGCAGTCCCTGGAGGAATCGGGAAAGGGATATTAACATGCTTTTGTTGCAGATGTCTGCAATAACACTATAAATGTTCAATAAATTCTTTAGAATTTCTCTAATGCCCTGCATGCGTTCTACCATCGTACACGTGTAACAAAAAATGTTCATGCTGAGCTGTCATTCAACAATGTCACAAAGCCAATCCAATTAAATTCTTAATCCACCTAATTGCTGCGTAGTCTGCCCATGCTTGTATATATATTACATATGTATGTATGTATGCATGTAGGTATTTCAAATAGGCAGATTTAAAATTCATGTAAAGATATCCATCTAGCTTTATGAGTTGTAGCATGCATTCGTACTATTTGATATTTCAAGAATAAACCATCGAAAAGGAGACACAAAACTAAAATGCAAAAATGTAGATGTTTGAGATGTAATAGGGCGGCTTTTATTGGTTTATTTCATTTGTATACCCAGCATTCACGAGCATAATCTATTATAATTACAAAATTTGGTACCCAAAAGATGACCTGCAAAACTGCCGAACGGCTTTGCATGAAATTTCATGAACATCCCTGCAAAAAGTGCGATTAGTCTAGGAAGAATCCGGGATAAGTCGCAGAGGAGTATGCGCTCTGCAAAAAATGTGGATTAGTATACGATGAATCCGGGATGAGTCGCAAAGGCGTATGCGATCGATGCCAGTTTGATCACTTTGTATGATGAACTGTTTCCTTTTTTTGAGCAAGTCCTATGAAGAGGACTAATTCTACCCATTTATCCCGAAAGGGATCAATAGGACCAATCGCCATATACACACATAGGAACATAAGAAGACTAGTTCCTTTCGGTTCTCTAAGGACACGAATAGGGTTTAGTCGCATTGTTCATGGCAGACCACAATCGAAGGGTTTGCTAAGCCACAAAATCTATTTGAAGTAAATTGTTCCGCTCGCTTTCAAATGGAATAAAAAATATTCTCCGAAAATTTAACCCTAACTTCAGCGTACTCGTTAAGTCCTAGTAATTTAGGTTCGTTTAGGCTCCGCATTTTTTAAAACGGTTTTATTTAGGTTGACTTGACAGGCTGCATGGCCAGCGCGAATTTGTAATTAAAATTTAATAACTTCCGATAAGCTAAAGCTTGAAACTTGGAATATAGTTCAGAACCAGATAACAATGCAATAATAGAAAAAAATCGTCGCAATCGTAGTGCAAGAGATATTCACAAAAATCGTATTTGTTGTCCGATTTCGCTCATATTTGGAAATCATATTTGACATACAGAAATAGAAACCGATTTAGTAAAAAAAATAATAAAAAAACATTTTTTAAGTAAACGGTTTTATTGAAGCAACACTTACATTAAGTAGTAATAATACTAAAGATAGAAAATAATTCGGTAGTCCTTGGTACTAGTCATCGCACTCCTCATCAATCTAGGGCGTGATCAGAAAATTAAATAAAGGCGTTGGACGCGTCATATTTCTATTGATGACATAAGTAGACAAACTGACCTTAAACAGGTATGCCTCACATTTTAGAAATTTCACGCGCCCAACGCTTTTATTTAATCTTCTGATCAACGCCCTAGATTGATGAGCAGTGGGATGACTAGTACCTAGGACCTACCTAATTATTTTCTATCTTTTAGTATTATAACTACATAATGTATGTATTGTTTTCAATAAAACCGTTTAACTTAGACCTTTTATAAATTAGTTTATTCTTAAACAATACGATTAATCACCTGTAATCTGTTTTATTTTACTCATTTCATTGCCGTTTTTTTTAACACTACCTAAAATCGGCTACAATGGATTCATACTGCTAATACCAACTGTACCACGAAAGGGACTAAAAGGGGATAAATTATGCCCAAATGTAGACAAAAGAGATCAATCGGAGATCAATCTCTTTAGGGATTTATCGCACGATTTTTTTCGGGGATATATTTCAATTAGGATAGTGTTTGTTATGCAGGAAAGGAGTTTAAAGAGCTTTAAACCCCAACAGAAACACACACACACACACCAATAATACGCTTTGATTCCTTGCTGTGTGTCTCTTTGCTCACCATGCACACACATCGATGGAGATTTTTATCAAGCGTATAGCTCGATTCAAGTTCTTGCTTCAAACGGCTCTTTATGTCTCTAAAACTGAAGTAAATTTATTAATAATTTGGGAAAATTTAAACACGTGACATCAGGACGGACAAGGCGACAGCTGTTTCGATTATACCTTGTTAATCTCTTCAAAGCCTTTTCTCCCGGGAGTGGCAGTCGAACCCGCACTCCTACGATAGTTGAAATGGTTACAAACGCATTCAACTACGTCATGCCTTGTTGTTGTAAAGTTTTTCCCAATTGCCTTCTTTTTGCATATTTTAATCATTTACACATTGCATCGGGGATTGCCCGAAGTTAAGTTGTCTTACGCCAACGGTTCAAAGTCCGGCAGACTAACAAATGAAACATTTACGCCCAAATCGAACAGCACAATCCAATGATGCACGTGAAAAGCACCTTTAAAAATATTTAGTTTAAATACAAAAAACATTAAAAGCAAAATACAATATGATCATTTATCATAATATCATTACTAATGTAAATTTTACTGTAATTTAAAAGCTTTCTCTCAAAATGTATCACTTAACGTAGTGTATTTATTTATTTATTCATCCAAAACTGAAAAAATTTCCATCTAATCTTAGTTATTCACCTTGTTCTTTTCTACATTGAATTCTTATTAATACAGCGAGTATATATTCATTTACATAGGATTAGCATATATTACAACAACATTTGTATATAAAGTTGGTATATCAAGACAAAAAATAATATTTTTTACCATTTGATACTTTCATTCTCCCCCGTCTTTTTTTAATCAATGTCATACAAGTCAATGGCTGCAGAAGTAAAAGCTGAAGCATAAAGCAGCTCGTTGGGAAATACTGTAATGCATTCTTTCATAGAATTATTAGGGAGACCAGCATTTAAGCCCTAAGTGAAGCGAATTATAAAAACCAAGAATACTCCATGTATACAGTTGCTCTTAGGTAGGTATTAGGTGATTACTTAATTACTTTCTTACTTAATTGGCTCCTAACCGCTAAACGGCTATCGCCGTCAACATGTGCGCCAGTCGCTTCTTTGTTGGCTCAACTGGCGGCAATTGGTCACATCACGTGGCGCTTCTTGCTCATTCTTCTTCCTCTTCCATAGGCGGGTTCCGATACAATATTTTTTTAGCCAGAGCATCATCCTTTAATGCAAACATTGATCATAGCCCGCCAAGCCGCTGTGCTTTAATTCACTTGACTATATTGCAGTCTGCAAAGACCTCGTTCAGCTCAACATTAAATCTTCTTCAGTACTCGCCATCGCCCACGCGTAATGGCTCATAAAGTCTTACGACAAAATTTCTCTCACACTTCCAGAGCCGCCTCAGCTGATATCGTTATGCACCATATAGCAGGACGGCTACGATAAGTGATTTGTAGACCATGATGTCATTTTGCCGAGAGGGGACTTATTTCAATGCACTACCTAGTCCAAAGTGACATTTATTGGCAAGAGTGAATCTCGCTGGATTGAAAGTTAATGTTATTGTTTATGTTAATGCTGGTTGTCCAACAGACGAGCCTTTTAATATTTGAATTTATGGCAGCTTGGAAACCACGCCAATGTCGAAAATACACTAACTCTTTGCCCTGATGACAGCAGGTACTTCGTTTTGTTTCTCATCCACCATTAAATCTATCCTTTCTATCCCAACATTATCGATTTCGTGTTGAGTTCGTTATCTTCCCTAGACCTTTCATCACTATCTCCATTTAGGAGCACAGAGAAGTATTCCCTCATAATCTAACACCTTCTGGATCTCTGTTACCAAGATAACGTTTTTGTTTTTTACAGGCGTTGCCCCGGACTTAAAACTTTCTGTCGGTGCAGATTTTTTGGAAAAATTTGCGGGCGTTTTTCCAAGTGGCTAGTAGCTCAAGCTCCTCGCATCCAGACCTTTTTGTATCTGCGGTTTTCTTCTTGTAATGACCATTTCGCTCCCTTTTCAAATCACTCTCCTTGTTGCGTTCGTTTTTAACCTAGCCCTGTGGCAACGTCTCTCCTTTCCATTGCAAAAACGGCATCTTCATGGTACCAGTTGTGTTTTCCGCCGCATAACCAATGCGATGCGAAGAGATATGATCCCACTGTTTATGCATTGCGTCGGTTGCCTTGTGCTCTCAGAGAGCAGGTGTGAGAGTCGAGTTGGCAGTCATGATGCCAGTGTGTTGCGACTACAGCTTTAGACGCCTAGCCTTCCTGTGTTTTTGTTATTTTGCTGCAAATGAATCCCAGTTAGGTATCGAGTCGTGCGTTCATCTAAAACACTGAAGCATGCCATCTGTCCATCTACTACCCCTGGTCGATCCTGTTACATGCATTTCGATCAGGGGACAGCCATGTTGCTTGTCATATATCTTTATGCTGAACCCTGGTGCGGTGCTGATATGAGCATGTTTCGAGTGCCGGTGAGTCGATAAGGCTCAGCACATTTCGTTGTGGAGGCTGAACTTTCCGACCGTTAAAGTTGCTAAGCACTACTTTTATATCATGACGGGGGACAGATTAATGAGTTCTCAAAAAATTTTGATTGCATTGATTTCCTTTATCAATAATGCCAGAAGGATGGTCAAACTGTACTGTGCAATGATATTTGTTAATTTTAAATGCGACAGCGTCACTTCGATATGAGGAGAGTAATTTGTTAATGTGAGAGCGTAAAATACACACTGAAAAGGCTACAGGCCAGAATGCTGTAATCAGAACTGCCACCGGATGTCCCCTTATGGCTCTCGAGCACCATCTATATAGTGAAGCCAAAGAGCTCAATATTAAAGAGCACAACGAAATGCTGAACAAACAGTTCGTGCTTAATTGTCACAAACCAGGACACCCTAGCAAACAACTGCTTGATTTAGTACCGCCTCCACTGCGATTAAGGGAACATCTCCTAAAGAAATATGCCGAGTTCCGGCATCTGCCAACATAGCAGTTTGATCCTGGCAAACATAAGCAGGCCCTTAGCCAAATCCATACAGAATCGGTAAACGCCTTTGTCAGGACGCGCCCGCTGAACCCCGTTATTAAAATGCAATATCCCACCCTTGCATATGAGAAAGCAGATTACCAAGGGAAATACGAGTCACCCTGGCCCAACTTCGTTCTGGATACTGTAACAGGTTTAAACTCTTACTTGTCCAGAATCAACCCCGACATACGTAATATATGGCCTGCATGTGATGTGTCCCCACATGACAACAACCATCTTTCAATTTTAATGTGGAAACTACGCCTCTAACACCCATCTCCCTATGGTCCCCTGTTGAAACAGCCAGTTTCCTTGGATTCCCGTACAGGATTTTTGATGACAATTTGTGAGTGGTCGTGCCCATTGAATAGGGCGAAGCACTGTTAATACAACAAATAAGAATAACCAATTGGTAATGTTAAAGCGTTTCTTCGATTTCAGAGTTGCGACATGAGAAAGCGTCAAATATGCATACGATATTGCCGTTTGTTCTTTTTTTCGAACTTGACACGGACTTGAAAGTTTACCATAGATTACCACAAAAACAAATTGAAATGTGGCGCGATTTACTTCCGAACACATTTGGGCCGAACCTTTCCTCCAATTTGCGCCGTCCTCCTTAAATTTAACATACAAATTGGCGGGACAGAAGCTACGTGTTTTACGCCGACTACGAAACGGTATCTGCAAGGAAAATGAGTTTTCACAGAGAAGCGCTTCATGGCAGAAATACACTCGGGACTGTTTGCCAAATCAATGGCGATGGGTGACACCGCTTAAAAACTTTTTTTGTAGTGAACATTTTTTTTGTAAATTTGATGTTGCTTTGCCGGGAGTTGAACCCAGGATCTTCGGTGCAGTAGGCGGAGCACGCAAACACCACACAACGAACGCCACCCTTCGATTGATTGGAGCCCTTTTCTGTGCCGAGTCCCGTACGGCAGTTGTTAGGCATACGAATTTTTACTGTTAAGCTTTTTATGGCAAAGAAAACACCCGCAGTGTTTGAAAAAACTTTTTTTTTAATTTTTGACGCAGCTCTTAAAATACTTATCATATTTGGTTCATTTGTATTACTTGACTAGCGTAGAATGTCAACGTTGAGTATCCTTATTTAACAGTTTCGTAGTGGCAACGCATTTAGCACAAGATCAGCCTTCTGAAGCCAGAGCTGTAACTCATAACAACTAATGGTTTTCGGTATAGTAACAGCTGATGGAATGAAGACCGCGAAAACAGCCTTAGCTATACAAATGCTACTCTTAAAAAATTGTAAGACGCGATAACTCCTGCGAGATTTAGGCCGAGCTGATCTCTTCCAATTTGTCGCGTCGTGCTCCTTTTAATTTTTTTCTACAAATTGTGGGACGGGAACTACTGGTTTAATGAGCCTTTTCTGTGCCGAGTCCGTACGGCAGTTGTTAGGCATACGAATTTTTACTGTTAAGCTTTTTATGGCAAAGAAACACCCGCAGTGTTTGAAAAAACTTTTTTTTTAATTTTTGACGCAGCTCTTAAAATACTTATCATTTTGGTTCATTTGTATTACTTGACTAGCGGTAGAATGTCAACGTTGAAGTTCCTTATTTAACAGTTCGTGGGGCCTCATTTAGCACAAGATCGCCTTCTGAAGCCAGAGCTGTAACTCATACACTAATTTTTTTTGGTTTTCGGTATAGTAACAGCTGAATGAAGACAGCCGAAGCCTTAGCTATAACAAATGCTACTCTTAAAAAATTGTAAGACGCGATAACCTCCGGCGAGATTTTAGGCCGAGCTCTCTTCCAATTTGCGTCGTGCTCCTTTTAATTTTTTCTACAAATTGTGGGACGGGAACTACCTGTTTTATGTCGTCTCCGAACGGCATCTGCAAGGCAGATGAATTTTCACTGAGAGCTTTTCATGGCAGAAATACACGCGGAGTGATTGCCAAACACTGCCGATGGGTGACCTTACTAAAATGCTCTAATGTAGCAGCGCGCTACCCATCACACCACGGCAGCCGCCAAAATGCTACCCTTGCAGCATTTTAATTTAAATTCATTTATACTTTTTACTGCAGCCCCAATTATTATTGTTATTTTTTTATACTCAGTTGAGCAGAGCTCACAGAGTATATTAAGTTTGATTGGATAACGGTTGGTTGTACATATATAAAGGAATCGATATAGATATAGATCTCCATATATCAAAATAATCAGGATCGAAAAAAAATTTGATTGAGCCATGTCCGTCCGTCCGTTAACACGATAACTTGAGTAAATTTTGAGGTATCTTGATGAAATTTGGTATGTAGGTTCCTGAGCACTCATCTCAGATCGCTATTTAAAATGAACGATATCGGACCATAACCACGCCCACTTTTTCGATATCGAAAATTCGAAAAACCGAAAAATTGCGATTATCATTACAAAAGACAGATAAAGCGAAGAAACTTGGTAGGTGAGTTGAGCATATGACGCGGAATAGAAAATTAGAAAAATTTTGGACAATGGGTGTGGCACCGCCTACTTTTAAAAGAAGGTAATTTAAAATTTTGCAAGCTGTAATTTGGCAGTCGTTGAAGATATCATGATGAAATTTGGCAGGAACGTTACTCCTATTACTATATGTACGATCAATAAAAATTTGCAAAATCGGAGAAGGACCACGCCCACTTTAAAAAAAATTTTTTTTTAAAGTCAAATTTTAACAAAAAATTTTATATCTTTACAGTATATAAGTAAATTATGTCAACATTCAACTCCAGTAATGATATGGTGCAACAAAATACAAAAATAAAAGAAAATTTCAAAATGGGTGTGGCTCCGCCCTTTTTCATTTAATTTGTCTAGGATACTTTTAACGCCATAAGTCGAACAAAAATTTAACCAATCCTTGTGAAATTTGGTAGGGGTATAGATTCTATGACGTTAACTGTTTTCCGTGAAAATGGGCGAAATCGGTTGATGCCACGCCCAGTTTTTATACACAGTCGTCCGTCTGTCCTTCCGCATGGCCGTTAACACGATAACTTGAGCAAAAATCGACATATCTTTAATGAACTTAGTTCACGTGCTTACTTGAACTCACTTTATCTTGGTATGAAAATTGAACGAAATCCGACTATGACCACGCCCACTTTTTCGATATCGAAATACGAAAAATGAAAAAAATTCCATAATTCTATACCAAATACGAAAAAAGGTATGAAACATGGTGAGGTACTTGGATTGTTTTATTGACGCGAAAATAACTTTAGAAAAAACTTTATAAAGTGGTTGTGACACCTACCATATTAAGTAGAAGAAAATGAAAAAGTTCTGCAGGGCGAAATAAAAAACCTTAAAATCTTGGCAGGTATTACATATATAAATAAATTAGCGGTATCCAACAGATGATGTTCTGGGTCACCCTGGTCCACATTTCGGTCGTTATCTGGAAAACGCTTTCACATATACAACTACCACCACTCCCTTTTAAAACTCTCATTAATACTTTATTTGATACCCATATCGTACAAACTCATTCTAGAGTCACCCCTGGTCCACCTTTATGGCGATATCTCGAAAAGGCGAACACCTATAGAACGAAGGCCCACTCCCTTTTAAAAATACTCATTAACACCTTTCATTTGATACACATATCGAACAAACAAAGTCTAGAGTCACCCCTGGTCCACCTTTATTGCGATACCTCGAAAAGGCGTCCACCTATAGAACTAAGGCCCACTCCCTTTTAAAAATACTCATTAACTCCTTTCGTTTGATACCCATATTGCACAAACGAATTCTAGAGTCACCCCTGGCCCACCTTTATGGCGGTATCTCGAAACGGCGTCCACCTATGGAACTAAGGATTACTCCCTTTTAAAAAACTCATAAACACCTTTCTTTTGACACCCATATTGTACAAACAAATTTTAGGTCACCCCTGCTCCACCTTTATGGCGATATCTCGAAACGGCGTCCACATATGGAACTAAGGATTACTCCCTTTTAAAATACTCATTAAGACCTTTCTTTTGATACCCATATTGTACAAACAAATTCTAGGGTCACCCCTGGTCCACCTTTATGGCGATATCTCGAAAATGCGACCACCTATACAACAACCACCACTCCCTTTTAAAACCCTCATTAATACCTTTAATTTGATACCCATATCGTACAAACACATTCTAGAGTCACCCCTGGTCCACCTTTATGGCGATATTTCGAAACGGCGTCCACATATAGAACTAAGGCCCACTCCCTTTTAAAATACTCATTAACACCTTTCGTTTGATGCCCCATATTGTACAAACAAATTCTAGGGTCACCCCTGGTCCACCTTATGGCGATATCTCGAAACGGCGTCCGCCTATGGAAACTAAGGATTACTCCCTTTTAAAATATTCATTAACACCTTTCTTTGATACCCATATTGTACAAACAAATTCTAGGTTCACCCCTGGTCCACCTTTATGGCGATATCTCGAAACGGCGTCCATCTATGAAACTAAGGATTACTCCCTTTTAAAATACTCATTAGCACCTTTCATTTGATACTCACATCGTACAAACGCATTCTAGAGTCACCCCTGGTCCACCTTTATGGCGATATCTCGAAACGGCGTCCGCCTATGGAACTAAGGATTACTCCCTTTTAAAATATTCATTAACACCTTTCTTTTGATACCCATATTGTACAAACAAATTCTAGGGTCACCCCTGGTCCACCTTATGGCGATATCTCGAAACGGCGTCCCCTATGAAACTAAGGATTACTCCCTTTTAAAATACTCATTAACACCTTTCATTTGATATCCACATCGTACAAACGAATTCTAGAGTCACCCCTGGCCCACCTTTATGGCGATATCTCGAAACGGCGTCCACCTATGGAACTAAGGATTACTCCCTTTTAAAAAACTCATAAACACCTTTCTTTTGACACCCATATTGTACAAACGCATTCTAGAGTCAACCCTGATCCACCTTTATGGCTATATCCCTAAATGGCGTCCACCTATAGAACTATGGCCCACTCCCTCATAAAATACACTGTAATACCTTTCATTTGATACACATGTCATACAAACACATTCCAGGGTTACCTCGGTTCATTTTCCTACATGGTTATTTTCCCTTATGTTGTCACCATAGCTCTCAACTGAGTATATAATGTTCGGTTACACCCGAACTTAACCTTCCTTACTTGTTTTTTAATAAATGAAAGTACACGGCCACAAGTAAGTAGCCAGAGATGTATGGACACTAGACTGGGTCGATTTATTAACCATTTCACTTTTTTACTTTTTTTTCGACTTTGATTTTTAAGGTTTTTTCCATGACATACTAACAAAAAATTTTCATATGTATGTGTCCGACCCTTGAAATCAAAGTCGAAAAATGTCAAAAATATGAAATTTCGCAGGGTGGAACCCTTTTTTCCTGAGCCCAAATCCTATGGAATAATCGATGGCGCGATATCGGTTAACTTTCGTCCATAAAAATCGACCCGGGTTAATGGATACGTGGTTGTATGCAAGTATTAACATCGGTTGCTATTCTACGCAGTTTGTAAGTCATGGGTCTATCTTTCGAGCTTTGGCAGTTTAGCTTTACTTCCATCCACCCTTTACAAGCTAAAGTTAATCTAAATTATTTGTAGTTCCAAATTTAGCATAAAAAGACACCCTCCAAGCACTTCCACCTTTGTCACTAAGCTACTGTTGAGGTATGTTAATCAAAAGCTAAGAAGTCCTTCTCGTATTACCAACATTGACCGTAAAAACAATATCAGCCTATGCATGAAGCCATGCACTAAATTACAAGATTCACCTTGGAAACGTACGAACGGGTGGAGTATAAAATATTTCACTTGTAAATAGAGACAAATCACGAAAATTAATCTTAAACTTTCATATTCGTGAGGCTTCCGTTAAACTTTTCGACTTCTTAGAAATAATAAACGATTTATTTTTGGTTTGACGCTTTCTCGCCCTTTTCGAAAAAGACCTACGATTGAATATCCATTTGGGTTGTCCTTATCTCATCAGCAAAAAATTTAAATAAATAATGATAAAAATATCTATGAACTGACTTCAAAGTAATGACAACCAGAGCTAAGAAAAGGGTATCACGAGCCACCTACCTTGGCAGTTGCTTACAGCTAAAAAGCCGTAAATTAAAAATAAATATTTTATTTAGAAGGTTAAACGAAATCATTTAAAAATATAAATAACAAGTAAGGAAGTCTAAGTTCGGGTGAAACCGAACATTACATACCCAGCTGCGCAATAATACATATAGATATGGTTCTATTCTGAAATAATTTTTCTTCTAGTTTTGGCTCCCGAAACATAGACAATTTATTAGTCATAAAAGGGACGGTGCCACGCCCATCTTTTCAAAATTTGAAGTTTTGCCTATTTATTGTTATAAAATCCACTTGGGAAATGAAATACCATTGATATAAAGTTCTTTTTTGCAAACATATAACTTATTTTATTGGCCACGACCCTTTTAAAAATCTTTTATATAAAAGTGGGCATGGTCTTTAATTTTTCTTCAAAGCATTCCTTATAGAAAAGGCAACCTCTCGGCCAAATTTTTTTACATAGGTTTTAACGATTTTTGATTTATGATTAATAATATTTGTAAAACTAATTTTATCACAAGTGGGCGGTGCCACCCCTATTTTAAAAACTTTTTCACAATTTTTATCAGGAGTCTCAATATCAGTCCACAAGTGAAATTTCAACATTCTAGGTGTACTATTTACTAAATAATCAGGTTTTTTGTGTTTTCCAAAATGTTATATATATAAAAAGTGGGGCGTGGTTATCATCCGATTTCGCTCATTTTCAATACAAAATCTATTCTGGTTCCAGATAAGGTAGTATACCGAATTTGGTGAAGATAGCAGAATATTTACCCAAGTTATCGTGTTAACGAACAGACGGACGGACGGACGGGCATAGCTCAATCAAATTTTTTTTCGATACTGATGGTTTTGATATATGGAGGTCTATATCTATCTCGATTCCTTTATACCTGTACAATCAACCGTTATGCAATCAAAGTTGTAATACCCTGTGTACAAGTACAGTTGGGTATCAAAATAAATGTAAGGCGCAATAACCTCCGAAGAGATTTTAGGCCGAGCAGCCGAGCTTCATTCATAATTTACTTGTGTGTTAATCAAAGTTCAGGAATTTAAAATTTACGACGTAGTTAGATTGTAGCACGGTCCTTTTCACTGCAGTTTAACGTCGATCAACTCAAAAAAATATTATTTTACTAGCAGACCTGACAGACGTTGTTCTGCCCTAAATTTGGTCTATCTGCATACATTTTAATAAGCTTTTTCCGTCTAACTCTGCCCTCGCCCCTCTACACTTTTTCCTAATCTTTGTAATCACTCCTCGCTCCGTATTTTTCGCTTCATCTATCTCCATCTCGTCTCATCCTATCTCTTTCTCAATTTCCTTCTCTCTTTTTTCTCTTCTCTCAAGTTTTTCTCATTCTTCTTCATATCTTATAGCCAGTCCCAGAGGATGGTATGTATTTTGTTCCAGTCCCACTCCGAGTCTCAGTCTCAGTCCCAGTCCTAGTCCTAATCCCAGTCCCAGTCCGTCTCTGGTCTACTTCCCGGTAAAAAGCATCGTAAATACTAATATAGGCAAATTTATATACCAAATTTCAAGCAAATCGAATAAGACATATGTAAATAGGTATATGGGTATTATTAATTCAGGTCTTTATTTCGGCTTCTCATGCATATTTATCAGTTTTGCCAGGTTGATGGGACTAAATCGAATATCTCAATGAAAATTACTTTAAGGCTCTCCGCAACAGCTTTCATTTGATATCCATAGTACACACACATTATAGGAGTATGCGGGCCCATGTTTTGGCCCATATCTCGAGACCCTACTCACCCAGCGGCAAAAAATTACTATGTACTAAAGCACACGTCAACAGCTTCAATTTGATATCCATAATGTAATAACACATCCTAGTATTACCCTGATCCACGTTTTGGCCTATATCTCGAGACTCTAGTCACCAATAGGTATGAAAACTACCCTGTACTAAAGCACTCATCAACAGCTTCAATTTGATACCCATAATGTAAAAACACTATCTAGGCATTCACATGACCACGTTTTGGCCTATATCTCGATACCCTAGCCACCCAGGGTATGAAATTGCCCTCTCTGTGCGTCGATCCTGAATTTTCTTACTATAAGCCTCACGGAGCCCGAGACCTATCCAACGAATGCAAAACCGTGGAAATCTGTTCGTGCGTTCTAGAGTTATAGCGTCAGGAAGGGAAACCTGACTTATTTTTATATTATAGATAAATGGGATTTTCTGACTGCTTTCAAACTAGTCCGAAAAAGAACAAAACGTGGCCTATAGGATTCAATATGGCCCTGATAAGACGTTCACAAGATGGTCGGGGTAGTCTTTAATGTTTCTTGTTACGGGAACATAACGCGTTTATATCCGGCAAAGGACCATCAATATCGATAACACTCCCCGAAATCTTAGTGTCTCTATCGCTACAAAAAGAAGACCAAAACCTTTTTTTGGATTTAAATGGTGCGAAGAGGTTGATGTCATTTGACAAAGCTCTATATATCCAGCTCTTCTCCGCACTACTATCAAAGGCTGCCTTGAAGTCAATTAAGAAATTTCGCACGTTAATTCTTTGAGCATAGGTCTTTCCTAATATTTTTCGCATCGCGACTTTCTTCTAGATAAGCAGATCTGTATCCACAAAAATAGGACACAATCTGTTCGTAGCAGGCTAGTTTTTCGGTAGTTCGCGAGGTCTACCTTTCTCCACTGCCTCAGTAGCGCCCAGCAATGGCCATGCTTTTGTATTCTTGTCTGTCTTCTCGGCAGGCTCAAGCTTGCCGCCGTAACAAGCATTCTCTTGCAGTTATTGAAGCAATTGGATAGTGCGGTCGACTGTCTGAATTTACTTCTTGCCCTCTCACTGAGTTTTTTTAACAGGATTCGATAGCCCTTTCATTAAGCAGTACTCTTGCTTGGAAGATAAAAGTCGAATCTATTAAGCGGGTTGAATGCGTGAGCTCAAGCTGCTCCAAGAAAACACCGGCACTCACTGCAAGCAAGCCTTCATTCTGTAAACCTGTCCTCTCCCCAGTCTATTCTTGAGGGAAACCTTATCTTAAATCTCCAGCCAAAAATCAAGGATTGCAGACGATTATAATTATCAGTACCAAAAGTTAATGTATGGATACCATGCGTGATAAATTCGGAGGATACACTGCAACTTCTGCAGAATCAGAATCCGAACATACCGACATAGGATTGGAAGGTAATTACTGTATCTCGGCCTACCGAGGATGGTCAGTTCTACAACTTCCAAATAAACAAGCAGGCGGAGGATATTTTGTACACGCAGCTTGGCAAAATGTCCCTTGGCACTGGCAAAATTTACATGCGACTCAGGAAAAGAAGTCCCGAGAATAAAAACCCTAACACGCTAGAGGTGGGCGAAGTCGAAAAGGACCTCAAAATCCTAAGGGAAAAAAGACAGGTGGAGGTCTCCGACGTCACCACGAAGGTGTTAGAAGAGGACCAACCGCCAAATGGTGCTGTGACTCGCACAGAGGAACACCCGGCACAACAGTCATGAGAGGCTGAAGGCGGCCTCGAATACTCTAAACCAAAAGAGCAAGGGGAGGACGACGAAGGTGCTGGAGGGGGACAAACAGACCAATGGTGCTGCGAGTCCTACAGATAAACCTCCAACACAATAAAGTGGCATCGAGCGAACTCCTCCTAACCCTTGAGGAGGGTTCGTTTGACATGGCGCTGATCCAGGAGCCGTGGCTCTCATCGGGTGGAAAGGTTTCTGGACTAGCGCGCACGGTTTTGGCGTTTACGCGCGCAAACGGAAGGACGGGTGCGAGCTGTAGTATTGGTAAGGAAACAGCTGCATTCATATATGCTGTCTAATTACACCACTGAGGATCTTGTAGGGGTGGCCGTCGAGCGAAAGAATAAGCAGGCATTTATCCTGGCATTCTGCTACATGGCCCACGCTGCGGAGGTTCTGCCGATGGAGTGCAAAAGGCTAGTACAGGAGGAAGGGCGCAAAAGGCGGTTGGTTATAGGCGCAGATGCAAATGCGCACCACAATACGTGGGGAGGAGCAGATACGAACGAGAGAGGCGAATCTCTATTTGTTACATCCTGCAAACCAATTTTCAGGTAGCCAACAGGGGAAATGTCCCTACATACATTGGTCCAACATCCAGCAATGTTCTGGATATTACATTGAGTTCCGAGCGTGATATATCAAGGTATGATTGGATGGTTCTTGATAGACCATCCTTCGCTTCAGCATCTGCCTAAACAGGGTAGAGAAGGGAGGAACCTTTAGAAAACCCTAGGGCAACGAACTGGACTAAATTCCAGAAACATGTAGAAAACTGGGACAACTCAAAGAGGTTGCCAATGTGGAGGAACTGGAGGAGTCGAATGAATTCCTAACAAGGACGCTTACGACTGCGTATAACAAAGCTTGGCCTCTAAGAAGATTCAGAGGAAAAGCAAAGCCGCCATGATGGAGCAATGAGCTGAGTCTTCTAAGAAGACAGGTAAAAGAAATGTTTAAGCTCGCAAAGACCGCGGAAAGCGAAGCGTGTCGGGAGGAGTACAGGGATCTACTGAGGATCTACAAGCGTGAAATTACCAGGGCGAAGAGAAACTCATGGAAAAGCTTCTGCAAGGACATAGAGTACTCCAGCGAAACAGCACGGTTGAAAAAAGTCCTAACAAGGAGAATCATAGTCCAGGGACTTATAAAGAAAGAGAACGGGGAATGGTCACGTAATAGTGAGGAATCCCTTGAGGTGCTTCTCGACACACATTTCCATCGGGAATGGTTTAGAAGAGCCAGGAGACATCACTCACACTTCGATCACGGTGCTAGTATGGATGGTCTTAATTACATTAAAGTACATCCTGCCTTAATCAGATGGATCGGCTGCATGTTAAATTGCAGAATGGGGATTGTACGGGGCCACGAAATCAGAGGACAGGGGCACGCCGCAGGGAGGGGTGCTATCACCTCTGTTGTGGACGCTGGTCATCAACCAACTGCTCAGGCGATTCGATGAGGGACCCGTAAAACTTGCGGCTTACGCAGGAGAAACCTTTCAAAAATTATCTAGGAATCATCCTAGACAGTAAGCTGTCATGGAAGCTCAACGTGGAGGAAAGGGTCAACAAGGCCTCAACGGCACTATATGCATGTAACAGAATGCTGGGATGTACGTGGGGCTTATCGCCCTCTCTTTAACATTGGGTTTTTACAGCGATTGTAAACCCTATTCTATACTATGGAGTTCTTGTTTGGTGGAAGCCACACAAAAAACAACACACCTCAAAAAATTAGAGGGGCATGCAGACTATCGATGCTTAGCATTACGGGAGCCCTGAAAACAACCCCAACGGCTGCACTGTATGCCATTCTGCACATTCCACCTGTAGACCTGGTAGCAAAGAACATAGCATAACAACCGCAACCAGGCTCGGTGCATCGGGGCAGCTTGAGCGCCGACCATATGCCCATAGTAGTATAGCGTCATCTATCACAAGACGAACAGACTACCTGATTCCCTATCTGCGCTTCGAGGGAGATCTTAAGGTCACAATAGAGGTGGACGGTTGGCGCAAGGTTGCGCAAATGGCGGACGAGGTGATACATGTGTACACAGATGGTTCCAAAGTAGTGGAAGGAGTAGGGTCTGCGGTATACTGTGGTGATCCGGAAAAAGCAGATCCTACAGTCTGCCGGATTACTGTAGCGTTTTCCAAGCGGAAATATAGCCGTAGCCAAGGCAGTAGAAACCCTGGAAGAGAACAGCTTAAGCTGCAACCGTGTTAACTTTATATTGACAGTCAAGCAGCAATTAAGGCAATAATCTCGCATAGCACAGCATCCAAATGCGTGTTCGAGTGTAAGCGGTCTCTGGAGAGAATCGGGGCAGGGAGAAGCATACATCTATATTGGGTCCCAGGGCATATGGGAAAATATGGGAATGAAAAAGTGGACGAACTAGCTAAACGGGCGCATCCCTTTAAGCTGCTCTGTAGACGTCCCAATTAGACTGGGCGAGATTAAGCGAAGGCGAGAGGTGCACATGATCGACCAAGCGTGAAAGGCGAGGTTTCAAGCGCGGGGCTGTAAAGTGTCGAGGATTATGTGTAGGTCTTACAACCTTAGAATAAAAAAGTTGCTTCAATCATTAAAAAGAGAGGACTATAGACTCATGACGGGTATTCTGACTGGACACTGTCTTCTGTCGTCACATGCCTTTAAATTAGGCTTGGTCAGTGATAGGAGATGTAGGAAGTGCGGGTTGGAGGAGGAAACGATCGAGCACGTTCTGTGCTCGTGCCCTGCACTTGCCAGGATAAGACTCCACCTATTAGGAGTGACACAGCTGTCAGATATAGAAGCAGGAAGTGGCTTAAGTCCTAGGAAGCTTCTAGTATTTGCCAAGAGGACGGATTTATTTTATAACATAGGCCCTGGTTTTTGATAGGGTATGGTCGTTAAAACAAACTTCTGGTAACACTACGGACTCAACCAGTCTATGTGAAGTCCTCATGGACCGGCCAGTTCAACCTAACCTAACCTAAGTACATGGTGTTCCTTCGAAGACTGCTCGCTGTGCTTTATTCCGCTTTTAATACTTTATTGTTTTTTCAAGGCTGACCACTGTATTATTGACTCATACGTAAGAGTTGATTTGATTTCGTTCGTATAAAGCAGCAATACTACTTTGCGCCTTAGGCCCTAGTTTCAGTTATTACTTCTTTAACATGAATAATAAAAATAAATGCAAGGCACGATATCTTCCGAAGAGATTTTGGACCGAGCTTCTCTTCCGATTTGCGTCGTGCTCCTTTTAATTTTTCCTACTTATTTACGGGACGGGACCTACATATTTATGCTAAATCCGAGTGGCATCTGCAAGGCAAATGTATTGTCACTGAGGCACTTTTCATGGCAGTAATACACTCAAAGTGTTTTCCAAATTACTGCCGAGGCGTTAATCCGCTTAAAAAAAACTGTTTCTAATTGAAAAAAAGAAAACTTTTTTCAAAATTTTCGATGTTACTTGTGGAGTTAACCCACGATCTTCGGTGGGGTAGATGGAGCACGCTACCACTACACCACGGCGGCCTCCAGTGCTTTTTTGATGTCAATCTAACG
>JARSSU010014376.1:0-54809 GCA_029619165.1 Eurosta solidaginis | reverse complement strand
ATGAACAACAGGTATAAAGGAATCGAGATAGATATAGACTTCCATATATCAAAATCATCAGTATCGAAAAAAAGTTCGATTGAGCCATGTCCGTCCGTCCGTCCGTCCGTCCGTCTGTCCGTTAACACGATAACTTGAGTAAATTTTGAGGTATCTTGATGAAATTTGGTATGTAGGTTCCTGGGCACTCATCTCAGATCGCTATTTAATTAATATGAACGATATCGGACAATAACCACGCCCACTTTTTCGATATCGAAAATTTCGAAAAATCGAAAAAGTGCGATAATTCATTACCAAATACGCATTAAGCGATGAAACTAGGTAGGTGAGTTCAGCTTATGACGCAGAATAGAAAACTAGTAAAATTTGGACAATGGGCGTGGCACCGCCCACTTTTAAATGAAGGTAATTTAGAAGTTTTGCAAGCTGTAATTTGGCAGTCGTTGAAGATATCATGATGAAGTTTGGCAGGAACGTTACTCTTATTACTTATGTCTGCTTAATAAAAATTAGCAAAATCGGAGAACGACCACGCCCACTTTTTAAAAAAAATTTTTTTTAAATTCAAATTTTAAAAAAAAGTTAATATCTTTACAGCATATAAGTAAATTATGCCAAAATTCAACTCCAGTAATGATATGGTGCAACAAAATACAAAAATAAAAGAAAATTTCAAAATGGGCGTGGCTCCGCCCTTTTTCATGTAATTTGTCTAGGATGCTTTTAATGTCATAAGTCGAACAAAAATAAACCAATCATTGTGAAATTTGGTAGAGGCTTAGCTCCTAGGACGATAACTGTTTTCTGTGAAAAAGGGCGAAATCGGTTGAAGCCACGCCCAGTTTTTATACACAGTCGACCGTCTGTCCTTCCGCTCGGCCTTTAACACGATAACTTGAGTAAAAATCAATATATCTTTACTAAACTCAGTTCACGTACTTATCTGAACTCACTTTGTATTGGTGTAAAAAATGGCCGAAATCCGTCTATGACCACGCCCACTTTTTCGATATCGAAAATTACAAAAATGAAAAAATGCCATAATTATATACCAAATACGAAAAAAGGAACGAAACATGGTAATTGTATTGGTCTATTGACGCAAAATATAACTTTAGAAAAAACTTGGTAAAATGTGTGTGACACCTACCATATTAAGTAGAATAAAATGAAAAAGTTTTGCAGGGCGAAATCAAAAGCCCTTGGAATCTTGGAAGGAATACTGTACGTGGTATTACATATATAAATAAATTAGCGGTACCCGACAGATGATGTTCTGGATCACACTGGTCCACATTTTGGTAGATATCTCGAAAAGGCCTTCACATATACAATTAAGGGCCACTCCCTTTTAAAACCCTCATTAATACCTTTAATTTGATACCCATATCGTACAAACGCATTCTAGAGTCACCCCTGGTCCACGTTTATGGCGATATCTCGAAAAGGCGTCCACATATAGAACTAAGGCCCACTCCTTTTTAAAATACTCATTAACACCTTTCATTTGATACCCGTATCGTACGAAAAATTCTAGAGTCACCCCTGGCCCACCTTTATGGCGATATTTCGAAAAGGCGTCCACCTATAGAACTAAGGTCCACGCCCTTTTCAAATACTCATTAACACCTTTCATTTGATACCCATATCGTACAAACAAATTCTAGAGTCACCCCTGGTCCACCTTTATGGCGATATTTCGAAAAGGCGTCCACCTATAGAACTAAGGTCCACGCCCTTTTAAGATACTCATTAACACCTTTCATTTGATACCCATATCGTACAAACAAATTCTAGAGTCACCCTTGGTCCACGTTTATGGCGATATCTCGAAAAGGCGTCCACACATAGAACTAAGGCCCACTCATTTTAAAATACTCATTAACACCTTTCATTTGATACCCATATCGTACAAAAATTCTAGAGTCGCCCCTGGTCCACCTTTATGGCGATATTTCGAAAAGGCGTCCACCTATAGAACTAAGGCCCACGCCCTTTTAAAATACTCATTAACACCTTTCATTTGATACCCATATTGTACAAACGCATTCTAGAGTCAACCCTGGTCCACTTCTATAACGGTATTCCGAAAAGGCGTCCACTATAGAACTAAGGCCCACTCCCTTTTAAAACACTTATTAACACCTTTCGTTTGATACCCATATTGTACAAACGCATTCTACAGTCAACCCTGGTCCACTTTTATTACGATATTCCGAAAAGGCGTCCACCTATAGAACTAAGGCCCACTCCCTTTTAAAATACTCATTAACACCCTTCATTTGATACCCATATAGTACAAACAAATTCTAGAGTCACCCCTGGTTCACCTTTATGGCAATATTTCGAAAAGGCGTCCACCTATAGAACTAAGGCCCACGTCCTTTTAAGATACTCATTAACACCTTTCATTTGATACCCATATCGTACAAACAAATTCTAGAGTCGCCCCTGGTCCACCTTTATGGCGATATTTCGAAAAGGCGTACACCTATAGAACTAAGGCCCACGTCCTTTTAAGATACTCATTAACACCTTTCATTTGATACCCATATCATACAAACAAATTCTAGAGTCACCCCTGGTCCATCTTTATGGCTATATCTCGAAACGGCGTCCATCTATAGAACTAAGGCCCATTCCCTTTTAAAATAGTCATTACCACCTTTCATTTGATACCCATATCGTACAAAATAAATTCTAGAGTCACCCCTTGGTCCACCTATATGGCGATATCTCGAAAAGGCGACCACCTATAGAACTTAGGCCCACTCCCTTTTAAAATTATCATTAACACATTTCATTTGATACCCATATAGTACAAACAAATTCTAGAGTCACCCCTGGTCCACGTTTATGGCGATATCCCTAAATGGCATCCATCTATAGAACTATGGCCCACTTCCTCTTAAAATACTCGTTAATACCTTCCATTTGATACACATGTCATACAAACACATTCCAGGGTTACCCTAGGTTCTTTTTACAACATGGTGATTTTCCCTTACTTTGTCTCCACAGCTCTCAACTGAGTATGTAATGTTCGGTTACACCCGAACTTAGCCTTCCTTACTTGTTCGTTTTTATTTTGAGCAGTGCGTGTATTGTATTTAATACGTCTGAGCCTTTGACTGATGGTAATGAAAAGAAGGAAAGTTTATTGTGCAATATGTTATATACTAATTTACAATCGTATGATTATACCGTTTTATATGATGGTAAACGTCACAAAAAGAAATAATAAAAATGATAATAAGTAATAATAAGTAATCTGGTACAAATAGGTATGATACTTCAGTCACTAACCTATACATTACAACCCATCTCTTAAGTTGTGTTTAGTGATTATTAAAATTATATTAACATGTGAATATTTTCAAAATTTGGTTATTTATAAAGATGTATGTTTTTTTAAATAAGCTTTAAAATATCTTTGAAATTCGTTCCTTAGCTTAGTGGCCGCTGAACGAGGTTCAGGGCGTTTTGATATATCTGGTGCCGATATGTCTGACTCAGCTTGTTCCTCTCCATTTTCAGCTGTATTGTTTATGTACTGATGAATAACATTCGTTCTGAAAATGGAAGTGCCAGCTTCTGACTGCGATTCGGGATCATTCGGCTTTTCTTTTAAAGTTTCATCAAGTTGTAGCTCTTCACGAGGTCTTATTTGATCGATGTGTCGTTTTATTTCGCGATTTTCGTTAGTTAATAGACATTCATAATTTCTTGGACCATAACACTTTTTAACAATCGCAGGCAACCAACTTGCTTTATTTCGATTCTTGTATGTCCTAACATATACCTTCTGCCCGTCTGAAAGCTTGTTGCTACGGTTGCCTTTAAAATTTTTAATCATTTTATGTTGATTTACCTCAATCATAGCTTTCGTAGCAGGTGGTTTTCATAAATTGAAACGAGACTTCAACTCTCTACCTAACAATAACTTACCAGGTGACTCATTGGTTGAACAATGTTTAGTGATACGATAATCAAAAGGAAAACGTTGTAAGGAAGTATCAAACTCCATGCTATCTTTGGCAGATATATTAGCGTACAATGACTTTTTTAATGTTTTCATAAAATTTCGGCTTGACCATTTGTGGCTGGATGTCCAGGGGCAGTAAATACATGGTTAATACTTTTTTTTTACGAAAACCTCAAACTCTGATGACTTAAATTGCCTACCATTATCACTAACCAAGGTGTGAAATAATCCGAACCTGCAAATAACTTCACGAATTCGTTTTATAACAAAAGAGGACGTTAATTCCTTAGTTTTGAAAACTTCTACCAATTTAGAAAAAGAGTCTATAATTATGAATAAATAAATAAATTAATTGGACCACAAAAATCAATATGTACTCTTTTCCAAGCCGATTCTGTTGGTACCCATGGAATTAGTGGGCTTTTTTCAGGGTTTGCCTGCGTCTTTTGACAAGAAACACATTGTTTAACCAAGGCTTCAATATTTTTGTCTATATTGTGCCACCAGATATACGAACGAGCTAGCATTTTAGTCTTCACTATTCCCAGATGAGACTCGTGTAGAATATCCAACACAACTTTTTGTAATTTCAAAGGAATTACGGTTCTGTATCCCCACATAAGACAGCCAGATTCTACTGTTAGCTCAACTGCTTTTAAACGAAAGAGTTCAAACTCTTTGCCATTTAATTGAGATACCGTGCCATTATGAACACTATCAATTACTTTTGAAAGTATCGGATCTCTACGTGATTCTTTTGCAACATTTTTGTAATCTAGTTGCAAGGCATTTACAAAGCCTACGTAATTTATATAGCTGGAATCTTGTTCAGTTTCTACCAATCGTTGATTGTGGCATGCGGGAAAATCCGTCAGCATTATTCAAAGTGCCTTTTACGTATACAATTTTATAGTTAAAACCTGACAAAATCAACGCCCATCTTTGCATACGAGATGCAGCCATAACAGGAATACCTTTATGTTCACCAAATATCGCCAGCAACGGTTTATGATCGGTACGCAAAATAAAGGGCATACCCAAAAGATACTGTCGCAATTTTGTCACACTATATACAATAGCTTAGGCTTCCTTTTCGATAGTACTATATCTTTTCTCGGCATCATTTAACGCCCTGGAAACGAAAGCTATTGGTCGCAAATTACTGTCGGAACATATGTGAGAGAGTACACCTGCTACCGCTGCATTACTAGCATCAGTCGATAAAACTATAGGCAAACTTGGATCAAAATGTACCAAAACACGATCCGAACATATTTCTTGCTTTATGATACAAAACACCTTTTTACACTTTTCATTGAAATCAAATTTTGCATCTTTTTTTAACAGTTTATACAACGGTTCCATTTTCTGAGCAAAGTTTTGTATAAACATTGAATGACAGCTAGCCATGCCTATGAATGCTTTCCACTCACTAATATTAGTGGGAATTGGTGAATCTAACAAACTTTTGATCCTCTCTCTATTTTTGCTCAAAACATTCTGTCGATATCGAATCCTAAATAGGAAATCTTATCTTTAAAAATTCGCATTTGTCGATATTTAATTTGAGTCCTGCATCTTGAATCTTGTGTAAAACTTTCCTAAGCAATTTTAAATGATCTGCAAAGTTTGAACCAGTGACTACAATGTCATCTTGATAAGCGAATACTTTTTCAAATTCACTTAACAGGCAATCAACAGAAATCTGACAAGAATCTCTTAATAGTGGTCTTATAATCCCCACATACCCTTAATTTACCATTAGGTTTGATTACTGGAACTAGAGGTGTACCCCAATCAGAATGATCAACGGGTATTAAAATGCCACTCTTAACGAGTTCATTTATTTGCAACTCTAACTCTATTTTCCAGGCTAAAGGAACAGTACGGGGTTTACAAAAAATTGGCGTCGCTTCCTTATCTATTTTGACCTTACAGTTCCTAATTTGTATCTTCCTAAACCAGTCTTTAAAACTTCAAAAAATTCACTTTTAATTGGATTTATAATTTCACTATATGAGTTCACGAAATTAACACCAGGCATTGAAAAATGTTTACTTTGAACTAACTCGAATCCAAATGCACGCAAAAAATCTCTACCTAGCAAGGTTGGTCTGTCTGTCTCTGTTACAATTAGTCTTCCAAGAACTTTTGGCCATTAAAACTACAAGTTGCTTTAAACTCACGAATCGTCTTCAATAATTCGCCACCGTAACCTGTCAATGGAAGTGTATATGATCCCAACTTTTCGCGTATATTGACATGAGTTAGCACTGAGCACCGGTGTCGCACAGCACAAGCCAGTCCCTTCCATTTATTTTAGGTTGTTCATTTCCGCTATTTATTGAAAAATGGAGAAGTCCCAGCCAGTCAAATAATCTACATTAAATATTGAGGAAGACACATCATTATTACTAATAGAATTCAGAGAGTTATCGACATCAATATAATTCGTGTCTCCCGTTTTGCTTTTACAAATGCTTTTTAGATGACGTTGTGATCCACATGAATGACAACGACTGTTCTTGTATTTGCAATTTTTGGATTCGTGATTTTCCAACCGCAATGAATGCACGCCTTTTTTTGTTGCTATTGTGCCTTTTTGACTTGTTGCTATCGCACTTGTTCTGTCTACCAGGTTGGCGAACGTACATAACCTCAGTATCTTTCTTTGCCAAAATTTTCGATTCCCTAATTAATGCTTTATTTAAAGCTGTTTTCAATTTAAGGGTTTCGTCCTCTTCACACAATTTTAAAAATTTGAGCAGGTAATTCAACTATGAATTTATCCATTACAATTTGATCCAATGCAGTGCCAAAATTACATTTAAGGGCAAATTTCTTAACTTTGGCGAACCATACGGATACACTTTCTTCGTTCGATTTCCTTAATCATAAAATTTTTTACGCTCTTGAAATAAAATTGTTGGTGGCATAAAATGCTGTGATAAAATGCCACATAGTTCAGCGTACGTTTTTTTATATGGCAATATTGGGCTGCATATACTGTGTAACGTGCTATATGCCTCCGCACCAATCACTTTTAATAAACTCGATATTTTCGCCTTTTCATCATTGCATTTAATTTCTAAAAATGCAATTCCAATCGTTCGTTCCACAGCTCCTAATTTTCACTTGTTGAAAATTCCGGCATTTGCGAGGAATGACCCATTTTTATTTGCTCAGTTTCCGTCATTGCGAAATATTATTTCAAAGTGTCGAAATATAATATATTTTGGCTACTTTTAATATATTTTACCTACTCGTCGCCAATAATACGTCTTGAGCCTTTGACTGATGGTAATGAAAAAGAAGGAAAGTTTATTGTGCAATATGTTATATACTCATTTACAATCGTATGATTATACCGTTTTATATGATCGTAAACGTCACAAAAAGAGAAATAATAAAAATGATAATAAGTAATAATAAGTAATCTGGTACAAATAGGTATGATACTTCAGTCACTAATCTATTACATTACAGTATTAAAAAAAATGTATTTTGCATCGGAATATAGGCGATTTCTCAGCTGACGAAAGGGTCGTGGTGATCCTTTTTAACCATAAGCGTTGATGATTGCAAATGGCCTACTCGGGGCACGAGTAGCTTCACGTCAATTAAAGCAAAGACCTTATGGTGGAGTTGAACCACACCGATCGTCATCATTCGAACCAACGAGTTATTTGGAATTGAAACCAACCTCTGACTGGATCGGCTACAAAATAATTTGCACCCAAAGCCCTGGGACTAAAGGATCTAAGCATGAGATTTGCCTTGTGACCAATGTTATCTCAGACGTTTTTTACGTCGGTCTTGTGGAATTTTTTCCACTTTCAGTAACAATAGTTACGTTTCTGTTTTCAGCAACAGTTTCTTCTTTGTACAGTGGCTTTTGTTTAGCCTTTATCTGTTTATTTGCAATAAATAATTTGTCTTCTGCACTGAAGGTGCGTGGGTAGAACGTTTATTGTTCAACCTAGCGTTCCTGACCTCCTGCTCCCCTTCCAATAATGCTTTAACGTCTTCATACGTTTTCTCTCTGAAGTCCACCAATCCCTGGTAATTGATTCTAGAAGTCTGTTAAGGAATACGTCTGCTGGCTTTCGTTTAATAACAGAGTGAACGGTATTGTTGTACCGGTCCACTGTTATTGAGACGCGTTCCTTCGGAGTTAATCTATTAAATTCAACAGAAATGCAGCGGTATATTTCAATCAAGGTTGAGTGCAAGCGCTCAACCTGACCGTTGCTTTCACTTCGTTGTGTGGGGGTTTGGTAGACTTCTATACCTAGTGAGCGGACATAGTTTAAGACAAGAGGAGTTAGAAAACCTCTTTCGTTGTCCACGACCAATATTTTTGGTACTGAGAAGTAGTGCAGGAGATCAGTCAGCTTTTTTCGAATGTGAATTGAAGACTTGTTCTTTATCGCAAAATAGCTTAGCGAATTTTGAAAATTTATCTATTGCGCTAAGGTATTTTTGTTTTTCAATCTCGAAGATGTCTATTTGCAGAATCTCGCAGGGATAGCCTAGTGCCTACCAATTCGTTTCCATTAATCGGTTGAAATAATTCGCCATATTTTTCAATTATTTCGCTTATCCTTCTTCTCGCTTCTAAAGGAAGGTCCCTAGACATTGTATAATTTACTTCACTGGATATTCGTGCCTTAAGGGGTATTTTATATTTCTTAATTTTTAAAACATTGTTCTTCCTATCTACCACTGCTCCGATATCCTTAAGGGTATCGTCGCCAATAATCCCATCGAATGTTTTAAGACCGGGAAGGATAAAGAAAGTTATCTCGGAATTAATGCCAAGTCTGTAAAAAATTTCTAAGTTATTTTTTCGGCACATCCCCCGCTGATCGAACGCTAAATTATTTCGCACAGGACAACCCTGTTTGGTCACAGTTGGGTCTAATAAAATTTTATTCGCACCCGTATCGACCAGAAAGTCCAGCGTGCGGCCGTCGGAAAGTTTGTATTCTATATATGATACGCTAGATGGCCGTTCGGTGAAAAATCCTCTTCCTGGACTGGTTCTTTCTCCGCATCGTCTGTGGTCACATGATAAACCCGTTGTTGCTTCGCGGAAAGTTTTCCGATCTAGCACCCACGTTTGAAGGGGTTTGGCCGGTTCATGTAGTTTACGCGCCTACTCTGGATGGACTGGTCTACGTCCATCTTTTCAACGGGTGGTTGCGAAGAAGTTGGTTGGCCTGGCTTTGCAGATTCCTGTTGATTTGGGATTTCGCTTTTCGAAAGGGAATTTGCGCTCCTGGGGACGCCACGTTGTCCTTGGAGGTATTGGTGGTGCCCTGGTGGCACCTAAACCATGCATGTGATCTAGTATCGCGTTCATTGGCGCAACAACGCGATTGTCGTGGCGTGCGCTGTGAATAGTGTAGTTTCGGAAATTAGTGTTTTGAATTTCGAGGCATGCAGAATATGCCTCAGGTAGGGTTTTGGGACGTTGTATGAGGAGCATTTTAGCCAGCTCCCCGTTCAGGCCGCGGATGAAAACATCCAAGGCGCGATTCCTGTAAGTGTCTATGAGGACTTTTGTCGTCTCCTCAGAGTACGTCTCTGTTTTGATCTTGTTTATAATTAAGGAGAATTGGTGATTCACGGCAGCGTAGAATTCATCAAGCCGCGAATTTTTTTGGGACAATTGATGGAGTTGATACTCCAAAGTGCGGATGTCGCGTTTATCCGCGTAATGGAGTGATAGGCACTCCTTAATGGCACTCCAGTTGGTGTCGAATATATTGTACGATATTAGGGCAGTGTCAGCTGCTCCCCGTACCTTTTGGCGAATGTGCTGTAAAATAGCACGGTATATCGGTTTGGTTTCTTACCACCTTGAAGTCAGACAGGATGCTCTCAACAGAGTGCACCCATGAAATGTATTGGACGGGATTGCCGTCAAAGGTTTGCAATTCTTTCACACAGTCGGGTAACCTGGAGATGTCCTTAAGATCCGCCTCCGTTGCAGGAGCTCGCGGTTCTGCTTCCGGTACGGATGATTGGCTTGTTCCTTCTAAAACGTCGAGCCGGGATCGCAGATTGTCCAAGGCAGATACCCGCCTATCTACGCTGTTCACCTTTTCCAAGAGTGCGTTAACCGCACCTGTCAAATTTGTAACGGTGGTCTGCAGCGCTTCCATTATCCTGCAAGAAAATATTAAGATTTATTTTTAGATATTCTACTTACGCCCCTATCACGTATAGGTTTAGCATTAGCACACTGTTTTTTGTTTTATAATTGTTTGGGCTATCAGCCTCTTTTCACTTTATACAGCAGGGTTTTTCCCCTCTTTGCAATTTCTTGGGCTATCAGCCTCTTTTCACTTTAAAATGCACTTAGCTTCACTGGTCCCTGCTCGGGCGCCACTTAAAGGATCTGTGATCCTTACACTAAAAAAAATTAAAGGGCCAACTTGCCCTGGATATTAAATAAGAAAAGAAGCTTTATTAGATTTAAGATTTAACACTTTATTCAGTATCTAAAATTAAGTATGATAGCGGTTAGTATGAAACCCCAACGCAACTGCCCTCTGCGTGGACTGCTGCTTCCTTTTATAACATTTCGTGCAGCTACATTCTGTAGCTAGACATATGCGACGTCTGGGTGTGAGTGTGGCCTTGACTTCCCGCAGGTGTCTTACTTGGCTGGCATGTGCAATGCAAAAGTCTCACAACATTGTGAAATAGAAATATGCTGACTCCGCTGCAATGTGCATAGGTACTGACTTGGTTCCCATAGATTTGATAACGTTGCGCAATATTGTCATTGCGCGATATGATGAAATGCACTTGCCCTTGAAGCGGGTGTTGGGTTGCAATTATGCTGCTTACAATAATTATGCTAGCGCAGCTGCAGGTGGCCCATCAAACGTGGGAAGAATAATTATGCTGACACAGCTGAAGTTGGCCCATGGGACTGTGGGAAGAATGATTATGCTGACACAGCGGCAGGTGGCTATGGGATTGTGGGAAGAATGATTATGCTGACACAGCTGCACGTGTAAACTTCAGCTTGTGGGAATTCAACATGTTAGGGGCCGCCAGCGTGTTAACTTATATATAGTATATATATATATTTTCGCAATTTCAGCCCCATTTTAACAGCTAGAAGTTTAAAATTTCACCAAATGCTTACGTATGTGGCATATATTCTTGTGTGAAAAAATTTTAGGGATCGGTTGTATATATAGTATATATCTCATACAACCGATTGTTCAGATAAGAAACTTTTCGCTATTTTTACCCCATTTTAACAGCTATAAGCTTCAAATTTCACCGACTGCTTACGTGTGTAGTATATATTTTTGTGTGAAAAAATCATAGAGATCGGTGATATATATAATATATATATGATGGTATATATAGTATATACTAGAAGACCCGGCAGACGTTGTCCCTGCCCTAAATTTGGCCAATCTGCGTACGTTTTAATAAGCTTTTTTCCGTCTGACTCTGCCTTCCCCACTCTTCCCTTTTTCCTAATCCTTTTATTCACTCCTCCCACCGCTTTGTTCGCTTCATCTATCTCGATCTTCGTCTCATTCTATCTCTTTCTTAATCTCCTTCTCTCTTTTTTCTTCTCTCAATTCCTTCTAATTCTTCTGCATCCCTTATTGCCTGTCCCAGAGGGTGGTATGTATTTTATTCCAGTCTCAGTCCCAGTCCCTCTCCGAGTCGCAGTCCCAGTCCCACTCCCAGTCTCAGTCCCAGTCCTAGTCCTAATCCCAGTCCCAGTCCGTCTCTGGATAATATATTTCTCTGTACCAAAGCACTCATCAACAGCTTTCATTTGATATCCATATTGTATAAACACTGTCTATGCATTCACTTGGCCACGCTTTGGCCTATATCTAGAGACCCTGTACCTGTAGTAACCACCGCGTAAGGTTTACGCAACTTGTGTGAAAGTTTGAACAAAATCGACCGACGTATCTCTTCAAACACCGGCGACCAACTAACACACATCTTAGCCTTTCTTTATATATATATAGATTTTTCTTTTTCACACTTCCCTATAATATTAAAACGAAATGCAGATTTTCGTTGCTTTTGAAATTCGGCTTAAAATTGCACATGGAACAATTAAGACTCTCCTGTATTAAAAAAATGTCATAGTACCTCTAAATCGCGGGCCCCCTCAGAAACAACCATCCCATATTTTAACAGCTAGAAGCTTCAAATTTCACCAAATGCTTACGTATATAGCATATATTGTTGTCTGAAAAAATCATAGAGATCGGTGGTATATATATTATATACCCCATATAAACTGTAATTTTTGCCTGCCCCTTTTTTACGGCTAGAAGCTTCAAAATTCATCAAGTTTTCATCAAATAGTTACGCTTACGTCATATATTGTTGAAATACGTGATTCGCAGTCATAGTTTTACATGCAGACCACAAAAAACGTGAAGCTTTGCATCCTCACACAAAGTACCTACCTATTTTTATACCTTTCATGAAAATGAAATGGTATATTAATTTCGTCACGAAACCCAAAATTGTAAGTCCTTAAAGGAAAATAGATAGACCCACCATTAATATACCGAAATAATCAGGATGAAGAGTTGAGTTGATTTAGCCATGTCCGTCTGTCCGTCTGTCTGTTTGTGTGCAAGCTAGTCCCTCAATTTTTGAGATATCTTGATAAAATTTGGTGCTCGGGTGTATTGGGTGTCCGATTAGACATTTGTCGGAACCGACCGGATCGGACCACTATAGCATATATCCCTCATACAACTGATTTTTTCAGAAAAAGAAGATTTTTGTCACATCTTCCTCAATTTATCAGATTGAAGCTTCAAACTTCACCTCATACTTTAATATATTGCACATATTGTTGTCTGAAAAAATTGATGAGATCGGTTGTATATATAGTATATGTTGAAGTCAAAAGGCTTGCAATGGTTGGGAATCGCTGGTGTTCTCCCAATTCAGCAGTTCCCTACAAAGCAACTCTGTCATTGGAAAATCACCAGTGATCACTTGCATACTAAGAGAGAAGTAACTAATGATTGGCTGGAACGATGAGTCTTTTGATAACCATCATCGGAATCGCATCCAGCCATCATCGTGTCTTACAGGTAAACTATAAGTTTTTCTATCGTGATTAACTTTCTATTGTACCTATAAATCTATATACTTACTTTGCTTGTATACCTTTGTATTTATCCTTTTAAATACACTTTTATCACTATTCTAATTCGTTGGTTTTTATTTCTTTTGGTACCAAATCTGCCGTGAGTTCGTACCGGCATTTTCTTCGTTCGATCCCCGCCCGATCATTTGGTCCATCGAGCCGTCGAACTGCACGGGATTTTGTTGTGGAAAAGTAAACTAAAACACATATACAATTACAGCAAAGAGAGGCAGAAAAACGAAGACATCAACACAAAGAAGAAGAAGAAGAAAGACTAACAAATTAATTTCGATACGAAACAAACAAAATATTCTTCAATCAAAAAATCATAAAACAGGTGCGTGTAATATAATTAATTTGTTGAGCAATTAGGTTTTTTCTTGTGTAAAAAATATACTTACATATGTGCAAGTGAAAAATTAAAAACTAAACAGAAATTGTTTTATTAGTGCTAATAGCGATATTTTAATTAGTCACATACACAAGTGCACAAGTGAGAGATAAATACGATCGCCCGCAGTAAAGTGTTCGCGACTTTCTCAGCCAATTTTCGGCAAAAAAGTAAAGTGAATTGTTTTTAATTTTCGGTTTGAAAAATAATTAAATTGATAATAAAATCGATCGTATTTATCTGTTCTGGCAGTGTATTTTAATTATTTCCACGTTTATTTGAAGTTGGATATTCAAATCGTTGAATATCATAAATAAGTGAATAAAACTTTGTATTGTTTTTCTTATGCACACAGGTGCAATCGGTAATAATTTGTTAATTCGGTTTCGTTCACTCTCTGAGTTCTCGCGGTTTATCCACTAATACAAATTTACGTTTAGTGGAAATTAATAATCTTTTTCGAGTCTCGAAATCACTGGTTTATTTTTTCCTACTCGCAAAATAAATAAAATCCATATTTAAATTTTCACGTCTACGTAAATTTTATTTAACTTAAATTTCAGTATTTAACTTAATATTCAATAAGCATTTGGCTATCGGTCATTTGTTTACTTTGTATAGTTAACAAAATCATTTGATTTAATATTTGCGCACATACAAACATAATTACAATAGGGGGTGGACTCATGTGACCGTATAAATGCCTTATAAAGTGTGTAAACGTATAAATTATCTAGTGCGTAAACGAGCTGTCAAATTTGTATGAAAAATCATTACACAATTTGTATAAATTTTACGCGCACATTTCATTGTGTAAACGCGGTAAACTCAAAGGAATGCAACCTTGCAGACATACAGTAGGCATTTGCATCAGAAATCTGCAATATCAGCAAGTAAGGCGTTTTAGTTTTGATTTTTCGCTTGATCTCGGCATTTTTTAATTTGTACAACAGTCAAAAAAGTTTGTTTGCAATAATACTTATATACTTAATTTGCTTGTATACTTTGTATTTATCCTTTTAAATAAACTTTTATCACTATTCTAATTCGTTGGTTTTATTTCTTTTGGTACCAAATCTGCCGTGAGTTCGTACCGGCATTTCTTTCGTTCGATCCCCGCCCGATCATTTGGTCCATCGAGCCGTCGAACTGCACGGGATTTTGTTGTGGAAAAGTAAACTAAAACAGATATACAATTACAGCAAAGAGAGGCAAAAAACGAAGACATCAACACAAAGAAGAAGAAAAAGAAAGGCTAACAAATTAATTTTCGATACGAACAAACAAATATTCTTCAATCAAAAAATCATAAAACAGGTGCGTGTAATATAATTAATTTGTTGAGCAATTAGGTTTTTTCTTGTGTAAAAAATATACTTACATATGTGCAAGTGAAAAATTAAAAACTAAACAGAAATTGTTTTATTAGTGCTAATAGCGATATTTTAATTAGTCACATACACAAGTGCACAAGTGAGAGATAAATACGATCGCCGGCAGTAAAATGTTCGCGACTTTCTCAGCCAATTTTCGGCAAAAAGTAAAGTGAATTGTTTTAATTTTCGGTTTGAAAAATAATTAAATTGATAATAAAAATCGATCGTATTTATCTGTTCTGGCAGTGTATTTTAATTATTTCCACATTTATTTGAAGTTGGATATTCAAATCGTTGAATATCAAAAATAAGTGAATAAAACTTTGTGTTGTTTTTCTTATGCACACAGGTGACAATCGGTAATAATTTGTTAATTCGGTTTCGTTCACTCTCTGAGTTCTCGCGGTTTATCCACTAATACAAATTTACGTTTAGTGGAAATTAATAATCTTTTCGAGTCTCGAAATCACTGGTTTATTTTTTCCTACTCGCAAAATAAATAAAATCCATATTTAAATTTTCACGTCTACGTAATTTTATTTAACTTAAATTTCAGTATTTAACTTAATATTCAATAAGCATTTGGCTATAGGTCATTTGTTTACTTTGTATAGTTAACAAAATCATTTGATTTAAATATTTGCGCACATACAACATAATTACAATAGGGGGTGGACTCATGTGACCGTATAAATGCCTTATAAAGTGTGTAAACGTATAAATTTATCTAGTGCGTAAACGAGCTGTCAAATTTTGTATGAAAAATCATTTACACAATTTGCATAAATTTACGCGCACATTTCATTGTGTAAACGCGGTAACTCAAAGGAATGCAACTTGCAGACATTACAGTAGGCATTTTCATCAGAAATCTGCAATATCAGCAAGTAAAGGCGTTTTAGTTTTGATTTTTCGCTTGATCTCGGCATTTTTTAATTTGTACAACAACAAAAAAAAGTTTGTTTGGCAATAATACAGCTGATAAACAATCAAGTTTATCAAGAGTATTACTAGGTGCGTTCATATAACAGCGTGTGTAAATGGATATAATTTTACACCTTATAAGTTTATATGCTTTCATGAGTCCCCCTAATATTTCAACCACCATTTCCATTGCCTTTGTTATTTTCTCGCTCTTTAATTTTGTTAGCGCGGGTTGTTACTTGTGTACATGTACATACAAGGCACATTTGTAGGAACAGCCCAGTAGGAAATTTTTACATTGATCCGGTAGGAAATTTTTCAAAAATTAACTTTCAATTAAATTCGAGAAATTTTTCAAATTTATATGTTAATTTGTGGCGCTTATCATTCCCTTCACGGTTTTCAGTATTCGGGTACATTCCAATAGTCGTCATATTTTATTCGATCGTTTTTAATTTTCGGCACACAGAGCGTGGTCCTTTAAACAAGAGATATGGCTTTAAGGTGTTTTACCAGGTGTTCAGACCAAGTTGTTGAATTCAACGCGCAAAAAGAAAATTCAAAAACGTCTCTAGAACTTCTAAAACAGGAAGTAATCGCTTCGTGGTCCAACACAAAGTTGGCGTATGAAAAATGCCTACAATCCTTGAAGAATGACGAGGAAGTAGAATCGGTAAGCAAAGCAGTCAACCACTCTTAAGGACTACATATCCTGCCTTTCGCGTATTAGCGAATACATTCAAAAGGCCGAAGCAAGCGTTGCTCCGGTCATAGCCCCTGCCCAAGTAGCCACCCAATCTGATAGTCTGCGTTTACCGCCATGTGATGCGGAAATATGCCATGGTGATTATGTCTCTTGGCCATCCTTCCGCGCTCTATTCACTGCGATTTATATTAAGAATTCGCGACTAGATGACGTCGAAAAACTGTATTTCTTGCTTTAGAAAACAAGTGGTGAAGCAAAGGAAATCGTCGGAAGCCCCACTAACCAATCAAGGCTTCCACATGGCGTGGTCGAATCTCAAAGCGGCGTACGAAAACAAACGGGTGCTGGTCAACAGCAATCTAAAGGCACTTTTCTCCCTTCCAGTCATTCGGACTGAAAGAGCAAAAGCGCTAAAGGAACTTCAGCGGAGCACTAACGGATGCTTATCAGCCCTTGAAATGCACGAGGGCAAGGTGGAAAATTGGGATCCAATTCTAATCTTCCATTGTTCTAATCGCTTACCGGGAGCAACGCTCGGTTATGGGAACAATCCTTAGAAGACAAAGCGGCTCTACCCAGATGGAGTCAAATGGACGCATTCCTCACGCAACGGTACAGGACTTTGGAATCAATAGTGGATGTAAAATGTTCTACAACATCGTCGTCGCCTAACACCCTCAAAAATCATCGGCACATTCGCCCCACAAGTGGGCCAAAAGAAAGTAGCTCTTGCTACCAAAGTTTCAAATTCAAACTGCGTTTTATGTCCGAAGCAACACCATCCTCTCCGATTATGCACCAAATTCCTCTCCCTTTCCGTAAGCGATAGGTTTGCGGCAATAAAAAGCACAACTGCTGTCTAAATTGCCTTACGAAAGGCCATTACATAAAGGACTGTAAAAGTCAATACTCCTGCACTACGTGCAAGAGTAGGCACCACACTTTACTTCATAGAGTGTCTTCCAATGCGCAGATCCAAAGTTTTTACAAAGCGGTCCCATAGATGTTCTGATCGGGGGAGATTTATACCCTAAAGTTATGTTAGATGGCGTGAAACGTAGTATTCATAAAAATGTTTTATCTCAGAGACCGTGTTCGGGTGGATTGTCACTGGGGCATCGGACACCGCACAGGTCTCTTGCTTTGCTACCAAAGTCTCAATAGGAGAAGATATTAATTTAGATAGTCAGCTTCGTAAATTCTGGGAGTTAGAAGAAATACCCAAGAAGAATCATCAGTCATCGGAAGACTTGTTTTGTGAAGAACTGTACTCGAAGACGACTATACGAAACCCGGATGGTAGATATGTCGTGTCGTTGCCGTTTAAAAGTTTTTATCCCACGGATTTAAAATTAGGTGCACTCGGCCAATCGCGCTGCAGCAATTTTATCGCAACGAAACAAGATTGTTAAAAACCCCTTCGTTAAAAGAAGAATACGACAATGTCGTTAAGGAATACCTTGAATTAGGACATATGGAGCGAGTAGAAGCTCCAAATTTCGAACATTCACCTAGCCACTTTTACCTCCCACATCACGCGTTCTGAAACCGGAAAGTACTTCGACGAAGTTGAGAGTAGTTTTTAACGCGTCATGTAACTCTTCGAATGGCGTCTCGTTAAATGATATTCTCCATGTAGGCCCGGCTCTGCAATCGGATTTAACTCTTCTTATAATTCGGTGGCGGCTGTACAAGTTCGTTCTAAGTAGCGACATACAGAAAATGTATCGTCAAATTCTGGTCAAACCTGAACACAGACCTTATCAGAGAATTACTTTAGGGATGACCCGCAAGGTAGCATACAAGACTGTCAACTTAAAACAGTCACTTTCGGAATAAATTGCGCGCCATACTTGGCAATTAGAACACTTATTCAATTAGCTCAAGACTGTCAGGATTCACATCCATTGGCAGCTCAAATTCTCCGGAACTCCATGTACGTAGATGACATATTAGCTGGATTCCACGATAGCCACAGCTTTACAAGCGCGAGATGAACTTATCGAAATCATTAGATAGCGCTGGCTTGTCCTTGAGGAAATGGTCCTCAAATTCGAAAGATATTCTGAGAAATCTCCGCAAGAGCATCTCTTGGACAAAGACTTCTTGGAATTAGACGAAACAAGTACGACAAAGGCATTAGGAATTCGATGGAATGCTAAATCAGATCGGTTTCTTCTTTAAAATTCATGTTCCCTCGTTGCAGGCCACGTATACGAAACGCGAAGCATTGTCTCTTATAGTGAAGCTTTTTGACCCAGCAGGTTGGCTAGCACCAATCGTGGTGCTAGCAAAAAATAGGTATGCAGCAAATATGGTCTGCCGGTACTCCCTGGGATAAGCCCTTATCTCCTTAAACTCTTTTCAAATGGAAAGCATTTTAGAAAATTACCAATTTGTAGAAGAAATCGAAATCCTCGATGGGTATGTTATTCTGAGGAATCACCTTTCCAAGTTCATGCCTTTTGCGATGCCTCGGAAAGGCATACGCGGGGGCGATATATTAAGAGTAGAAAACCAGGGATCACGTCTTCCAACTTTTATTGGCCAAAACAAAGGTCGCACCAATCAAAACATTTCACTTCCCACGTTTAGAGCTGTGTGGTGCTGTTCTGGTGGTGCGATATGCTTCAATCACTTCTAAAGGAACTTCCATTCAAAGTGAGAAAATATATACTGCTGGACAGATTCTACTATCGTTCTCGCGTGGTTAAGAAAAAGGCCCTGCTCTTGGACCACCTTTGTCGCTAATCGAGTGGCAAAGATCCAAGATGCTCTCAGCGTTAGGCATTGGAGTCACGTGATTCCAGGATAATCCCGCGGATCTTGGTAGCAGAGGAACTTACCCACAGGACTTATGCTCGAATAAGTTGTGGTGTACGGCCCCTCGTGGTTAGCCAAATACGTAGAACGTGCCTTCCTTGGATGTAGATATAGACGACATTAGCTCGAAGCGAGGGATTAAAGCACACACTTCACAAGTGTCGAAGCAGGAGGATCCCTTAGAAAGATTTTGCGTCGCTTCCGCGTGCACTGCGGGTCTTAGCATATGTGTTTAGGTTCACAATCGAACTAACCGAATATACCCGACGGTTTCATTCTTACCCTCTCTAATTATTTCTGGAGAAGAAATTTCTAAAATTCGAGTTCGGCTCATAATACTGCCCAGATGAATCACTTTCCAGAGGAACACAAGAATCTTACCGCTAAAATTGCAATATCGCCAAAGAGTAAAATTCTCTCCTTAAACCCATTCCTCGATATCATGGTGTAATTCGAGCCAACGGCCGACTGACAAATTCGCAGATGTTGTCTGAAGACGAAAAGAGTCCGATTATTTTGCCCTATAGTTGTTATTTGCAAAGTTGTTGGTAGAACTTATTCACAAGGGCTCTCTTCATGGCGGAAATCAATTGGTATTTCGGTTACTGCGCCAACAATATTGGATTCCGAAAGCCAAAAATCTCATAAAGACCGTCATTCATAATTGTAAATCATGTGCTATACACAGAAAACAAATCAATGTCAAATTATGGCGGCTCTCCCGGAAGAGCGGACCGTACTTTCCAGACCCTTTGAAAATACAGGTGTAGATTTCGCACGTCCATCGACATTAAAAGCTTTTCGGGAGATCTTCAAGATGACTAAAGGTTACGTTATGCTTGTTTTGTATGCTTTTCTACGAAAGCGATTCACTTAGAAGCTGCCAGCGATCTTTAACAGATACTTTTCTAGGCGCATTTTCAAGGTTCATTGCCAGAAGAAGCTGTCCAAAAAATATCTTTTCGGATAATGGAACTAACTTTGTAGGCGCATCCACGTTCTTAAAAGGGACTTTAAAAAATTCATTACCACAACTCAGAGTCTGTGTGCAACCTATATAGCCTGCAAGAAGTCTCCTGTATTTTATCCGGCAGGAGCTCCTAATATGGGTGGTCTCTGGAAAGCAGGGTTAAAAGTTTAAAATTCCATTTTCGTCGTACCGCTGCTTCTCAGAAATTCAGCTTTGAAGAATTCAAACTTCTTGTCGCGTCGAAGCCTGTCTAAATCAGGCCGATATCAACTAATTCTCTAACGACCCCCACTGATTGCGCAGCCTCTCACTCGGGTCATTTTCTAAATGGGGTGCCAATACTCGCCCACCGGAACCCTCAATCGAAACAAATCCAATATCATTAATCAACCGATGGCAAAAAACTTAAGGCTCTTAGTCAACAACATTCGCTTCGCTGGAAGAGGGAATATTTTAAGGAACTTCACAAACGTCATAAATGAAGTCCCTCAAAAGGATATTGCCATCGATGACATAGATGTAGTTCGCCATGAAAATCGTCCACCTAATGAATGGCGCTTGGGTAGGGTCACCAATATATACCATGGAACTGATAAAAGAGTTCGAGTGGCCGACATTCGCACCCAAAAGGGAATGATAACGCGCCCCATTGTAAAGTTAGTTGTTTTACAAACTAACCTTTAGCGTTTATCATCTCTTTTAATTCCTTAGCTTTACAATATGGATGCAGCACTCATTGAATTTTCACCGACCCCTTCACCCAATGCAGCGGCACCAGTGGAGACATCGACAAGCACTGAACGAGCAACAACGGATACATCGGCCAACACTGAGCAGGCAGCAATGACCACGTCAACGTCAGCGAAGAAATTGCCAGGCCCCAACAAACGAACAATACGCTCAAATGCAGAGTTTGTGATCGATCACACCCTCATCGATTTTGTAAAAGATTTATCGACGCAAGCTTTGAACGCCGACTACGTTTAGTACTTTTACACCGTATTGCTCGCGATGCTTAGCGCATTCGCATATAACAAAAAATTGCAAAAGCACGGGAACATGCCATTTTTGTGGTGAGAAGCATCATTCGCTTCTACACTCCAGAACTCGTGTAACCTCGCGCCGTGAACTCCCCCCAATCCTCACACAGCTGTCCGGAACGATCACGGTTCTGCCAACAGTCGCCATTTATATACATATAGGGCAACGAAAGGTCCTGACCCGAGCTCTTCTCGACTCTTGCTCACCCACGAGCAAAGTGTGCAATTCATTGGTGCGCCGTCTTCGTATACCGACGGTGCCGGGTTGCACATATTGATATGTGCGAGCTCTATATCAGTTCATCAAACGACTCGCATGTTCGATTCACGTTGCCAGCGAGAGTCATGCCGGAGTTCGAGCTCAAGACCCCGACTCGCCATCTCAGCCAAGCCACATGTGACAAGTTTGTCAATATGACGTTGGCAGATCCGGGGTTTCACACATCTTCCGCAGTAGCCGCGATTCTAGGGGATGTATATCACAAAATCATTAAAACCGAAATTGTAAAGTATCCAGGCTGTCCGACAGCCCAAAATTCTGTGTTCAGATGGGTCCCTTTCTGGCCCATGTGTCCTTTAAGGCACAGCGAGCCCTTAATGGGTACCGTTTCGCGTCTTCGCGTTCTCGTGGGTCCTATCCGGCCGGGTGTCCTTTCAGGCACAGCGACCCCCTAATGGGTACCGTTTCGCATGTTGTAATTTTTATTAAGTCAGTCTAAGTATTAAATTGAATTGAACTTAATACATGAATTATACTATCTGGGTATAGCCCTTATATTTCAATTTCTCCTTGCGGACGGGTCCGCGGGTAAAGGCTAGTATTAAAATAAAAGAATTTACTAAATTAAAAGTGGGGATTGAACCACTCTTTAAATACTTTGAAGATCTGGAACTTTCGTCGAAATGAAGGCTGCAGACGAATGAGTTCTGCCGAGGAAGTTCTGCATCATTTGGGATGTGGAGATTATCCTCCACCTTTGCTCCTCTCCTTATGCCTGGGAAAAGAAAAAAAACGAACGTTTTCGAATGTACTATTTATTAATAGTACAACCGCGAACGCGACATTTCCGAATTTTGCCATTTTTAAATTAGTGTGCTTACACAAAGAAAAACCGAATTAGCAAAAAGCAAATCGACGAATCAAATTTTCACGTCAAAAGAGAACGTGGGAAATTCATAGTTATTTTCTCGCATTTTGGTATACTCAGTGAGCAGAGCTCACAGAGTATATTAAGTTTGATTGGATAACAGTTGGTTGTACATATATAAAGGAATCGAGATAGATATAGACTTCCATATATCAAAATAATCAGGATCGAAAAAAAATTTGATTGAGCCATGTCGGTCCGTCCGTCTGTCCGTTAACACGATAACTTGAGTAAATTTTGAGGTATCTTGATGAAATTTGGTACGTAGGTTCCTGAGCACTCATCTCAGATCGCTATTTAAAATGAACGATATCGGACTATAACCACGCCTACTTTTTCGATATCGAAAATTTCGAAAAACCGAAAAAGTGCGATAATTCATTACAAAAGACAGATAAGGCGACGAAACTAGGTAGATGAGTTGAACTTATGACGCAGAATAGAAAATTAGTAAAATTTTGGACAATGGGCGTGGCACCGCCCACTTTTAAAAGAAGGTAATTTAAAACTTTTGCAAGTTGTAATTTGGTAGTCGTTGAAGATATCATGATGAAATTTGGCAGGAACGTTACTCCTATTACTATATGTACGCTTAATAAAAATTAGCAAAATCGGAGAAGGATCACGCCCACTTAAAAAAAAATTTTTAAGTAAAATTTTAACAAAAAATTTAATATCTTTACAGTATATAAGTAAATTATGTCAAAATTCAACTCCAATAATGATGTGGTGCAACAAAATACAAAAATAAAAGAAAATTTCAAAATGGGCGTGGCTCCGCCCTTTTTCATTTAATTTGTCTAGGATACTTTTAACGCCATAAGTCGAACAAAAATCAACCAATCCTTTTGAAATTTGGTAGGGGCATAGATTTTATGACGTTAAATGTTTTCTGTGAAAATGGGCGGAATCGGTTGATGCCACGCCCAGTTTTTATACACAGTCGTCCGTCTGTCCTTCCGCATGGCCGTTAACACGATAACTTGAGCAAAAATCGACATATCTCTAATGAACTTAGTTCACGTGCTTACTTGAACTCACTTTATCTTGGTATGAAAAATGAACGAAATCCGACTATGACCACGCCCACTTTTTCGATATCGAAAATCACGAAAAATGAAAAAAATGCCATAATTCTATTCCAAATACGAAAAAAGGGATGAAACATGGTAAGGTAATTGGATTGTTTTATTGAAGTGAAATATAACTTTAGAAAAAACTTTATAAAATGGTTGTGACACCTATCATATTATGTAGAAGAAAATGAAAAAGTTCTGCAGGGCGAAATAAAAAACCCTTAAAATCTTGGTAGGTATTAGATATATAAATAAATTAGCGGTATCCCACAGATAATGTTCTGGGTCACCCTGGTCCACATTTTGGTCGATATCTGGAAAACGCCTTCACATATAAAACTACCACCACTCTCTTTTAAAACCCTCATTAATACCTTTAATTTGATACCCATATCGTACAAACACATTCTAGAGTCACCCCTGGTCCACCTTTGTGGCGATATTTCGAAACGGCGTCCACCTATAGAACTAAGGCCCACTCCCTTTTAAAATACACATTAACACCTTTCGTTTGATGCCCATATTGTACAAACAAATTCTAGGGTCACCCCTGGTCCACCTTTATGGCGATATCTCGAAACGGCGTCCACCTATGGAACTAAGGATTACTCCCTTTTAAAATACTCATTAACACCTTTCTTTTGATACCCATATTGTACAAACAAATTCTAGGGTCACCCCTGGTCCACCTTTATGGCGATATCCCGAAACGGCGTCCACCTATGGAACTAAGGATTACTCCCTTTTAAAATACTCATTAACACCTTTCATTTGATACCCATATCGTGCAAACGCATTCTAGAGTCACCCCTGGTCCACCTTTATGGCGTATCTCGAAAAGGCGACCACCTATACAACAACCACCACTCCCTTTTAAAACCATCATTAATACCTTTAATTTGATACCCATATCGTACAAACACATTTTAGAGTCACCCCTGGTCCACTTTTATGACGATATTTCGAAACGGCATCCACCTATAGAACTAAGGCCCACTCCCTTTTAAAATACTCATTAACACCATTCGTTTGATGCCCATATTGTACAAACAAATTCTAGGGTCACCCCTGGTCCACCTTTATGGCGATATCTTGAAACGGCGTCCACCTATGGAACTAAGGATTACTCCCTTTTAAAATACTCATTAACACCTTTCATTTGATACCCATATTGTACAAACAAATTCTAGGGTCACCCCTGGTCCACCTTTATGGCGATATCTCGAAACGGCGTCCACCTATGGAACTAAGGATTACTCCCTTTTAAAATACTCATTAACACCTTTCTTTTGATACCCATATTGTACAAACAAATTCTAGGGTCACCCCTGGTCCACCTTTATGGCGATATCTCGAAACGGCGTCCACCTATGGAACTAAGGATTACTCCCTTTTAAAATACTCATTAACACCTTTCATTTGATACCCATATTGTACAAACAAATTCTAGGGTCACCCCTGGTCCACCTTTATGGCGATATCTCGAAACGGCGTCCACCTATGGAACTAAGGATTACTCCCTTTTAAAATACTCATTAACACCTTTCATTTGATACCCATATTGTACAAACAAATTCTAGGGTCACCCCTGGTCCACCTTTATGGCGATATCTCGAAACGGCGTCCACCTATGGAACTAAGGATTACTCCCTTTTAAAATACTCATTAACATCTTTCATTTGATACCCATATCGTACAAACGCATTCTAGAGTCAACCCTGATCCACCTTTATGGCTATATCCCTAAATGGCGTCCACCTATAGAACTATGGCCCACTCCCTCATAAAATACTCTTTAATGCCTTTCATTTGATACTTATGCCATACAAACACATTCCAGGGTTTCCGTCGGTTCATTTTCCTACATGGTTATGTTCCCTTATGTTGTCACCATAGCTCTCAACTGAGTATGTAATGTTCGGTTACACCCGAACTTAACCTTCCTTACTTGTTTCTATTTGTGTTTGACAGTCCTGAAGATGATTTCAGACTGAAATCGAAATATCGACGAAGTAAAACTAAAACACAACTTTAAATATGGTGTTTTATTTAACTAAGGCCTATCAGCTCATTAAATTTTTTACAATAATAAGTACTTACAAGGCTATCAAAAATCAGCAATATATTTTATTTATATAACAAAAAAAATGTAAGAAAATGATTTTTAAGTATTCTTTTCTTTATATATTATGGTAATCTACGATTAAAATGACTCGCTTTCGCTGTCCAGCAACTGCATTAGGCCGGTATACACATACATTCGTATTCAATACTTAGAAAAGAATACTTAAAAATCATTTTCTTACATTTTTTGTTATATAAATAAAATTGATAAAAAAAATTTAATTTTTGAAAATTTTTTTTTCAAATAAAAAAAAATATTTAAAAAAATCGGCCCACTCCGGGATTAGTGGGGATGATTGCATAATTGATTGAAGTTTTTTATGAGAAAAAAAATGGCGAAATTCGAAAAATCTCGAAAAACTGAAAAATTAAAAAAAAACTTTAAAAATTTTTTTGTATTTTTTCGGAAAGTACATTTAAAAACAAATTAAAAAAAAAGATCCAAAATGGTCAATTTTTGAAAAAGTTATAGCATTTTGAAAACAAAACGGTGTTTTTTTTTAAAATTCGTAACTTCTTTTGAGTTGGATGAAAAAATTTTAAAAAATTCTGAAAAACGTCTTTCGTAAGCTAGAAAAAGAAGAAAAACTTTCAGCCAATTCTAAAGGGGTCGGGTTCAAAATTGGTCGAAATGGGATGGAATACCCATATGTATTATTGCGCAGCCTTGTAACGCTATTAAGCACACAAAACAAACAACAACAGCATTTCAAGTGTACAGATGAATATGTAATGTTCGGTTTTACCCAAATTTAGACTTCCTTACTTGTTGTATAATCGAAATTTTTTTCTGGAAAAGGTTTTGCCTTTTTGGTCATCGGTAAAAATCAAAATAAATGCGCACTACCTACATTATGTTACAATCAAATACACGACATTAAATAATGAAGAAGAAGAACATATTTTTAGCTGAGATTTTGCTTTTGGCATGTCTAAAGGATTAATTTACAAAATGATAAACTTATAATTAACTATTTAATTTAAAATTTTACCTTTTAATTTAATTTAATTTAAGAACAATATTCAGTACCTTCTAAGCAATATATTGCAGCATACAATCATAAATACTGTAACGAATTTACTTGCAAACCCTCTTATTTGCCTTTTTGCTAAGTTCGTATCACTAAACTGCTGAATAAATAACTCCAATATTGAATAATGGAAAAATGGCCTTTATTAAAGTACTTCACAATAACACTTATACTTTGCAACTAGCTGGCTTAATAACCAAACTGATAGCTTAAATGAAACTGACTTTCAAAATAATACTGCTATGGCTCGCTAGATAGCGTCTTAATCGAAACTGCTTGATAGCTCAAATCAAACTGAATCTCAGCGCCTCTACATTTGCTGCCTTTTATACTCTCTGATTTCAACTTTCGCATCTTCTAGGCGCTTCCAGAATCTACTAGTTACCATCAGCTCTCAAACTTCTCAGCTTGCACGATTTTATAGCTTTTCTCATTGCATTCATCTCACAGGAGTATCTCAGATATATGCATGTGTTTGTGCATTGATTCTCCGCTGCTCGTATAGGTACATGGTACATATGTGTAGACGCAATTATTGTTTCGTTTATGTAGATACATAATGATTGATCTATGGACGTGCATGATATCACTGTTTAGCATCGGCACCCCTTAGTTTTGCTAATATTCGTAACACTGCCCTCCACCTAAGTCTAATCGTCCCGATTAGACAAATCTGCCGATCTAAACGTTGCCAGCCTTTCCAAATGGACCACTTTCATTTTGGTTCGTGGTTTACCGATGGTTTGTATGCGGTACACTACATCGTTGATCCGTTTTACAACTTTGTATGGGCCTTCCCAATTACTTCCCAAATCACTAGTGGATTTCTAGACATTTCTCTCCGCATTGGCATCTATCCCAAACTTCAAATCAGCTGGCAGTCTAAGGTCATTGCCAAAAATTACTTTTGCAGGGGCTTGGCCCGTTGTCTCATGCACTGCTGATCGGTAAGCCATCAAGAATAATGGTATGCGGGTATCCCACTCTTTATGGTACTTGTCTACTACTTTCCTTAAGTGCTCCTCCAATGTTCTATTGAATCGTTCTACCATACAATAGGATTGAGGATGCAATGCAGTTGTCCGTGTTTTTCGAATGCCCAATGATTTACACATTTCCTGGAACACAGCTGATTCGAAATTCCTGCATTGGTCAGAATGTAACTCCATTGGTACACCAAACCTTGCAACCCAATTGTTTATAACCACTTCTGCTACCGTTTCCGCTTCTTGATTTGGGATTGGGTATACCTTTAGCCATTTGCTGAAATAATCCATAGCTACCAGTACATATTTGTTACCGCCGTTGCTAGTAGGAAATGGACCGGCGACAACCATAATGATCCTTTCAAATGGCGCACCTGAGTTATATTGCTTCATCTGGCCATGACTTCGGGTTCTTGGCCCTTTCGCTCTGCTGCAAACCTCGCAGTTCGCAATCCACTCAGTGACCGACTGATGGCAACCAACCCAATATAATCTCTGTTTAATCTTCTCGAGCGTCTTCGTGATTCCAAGATGACCTCCGCTTGGACCATTATGCAGTTCGCTGAGCACGTCAGGAATCCTCTTTCTGGGAACAACTATCAGTTTCTTCTTGCATTTACCATCCTCACTCTCCCATACTCGATGAAGGCAACCGGATATTAATTCTAAACTGTTCCACTGTGCCCAATATGACTTCGCAATGGGACTCTCTGCTGACATCTCTTCTCTGTTTGGTCTGTCGTTTCGTTCGAGCCCTTGCATAACACGTGACAAATCTGTGTCTTTTAGCTGACACTTTCTTAGCTGTTCCTTGTCCCATTAATCTGTACATGTTATAGTCATTAGCCGGACATCTATAATGTCTTCTTTAGCCTCGGCTTTTGAACAGTGCTTGCATTCCAAACTACATGGTCTTCGTGACATTGCATCGGCATTTCCATGGGTACTACCTTTTCGATGCTCAATGGAAAAGTCATAACTTTGTAGTCGCTCGATCCACCGTGCCAATTGTCCTTCCGGATTACGGAACATTTTAAAGCTGCGTGATCTGTCCTGACACGGAATCGCTGGCCGTAGAGGTATTTGTGAAAATGTTTAATGCACTCTACCAATGCCAACAGCTCTCTCCGCGTAACGCAGTAGTTCCTCTCTGGTTTTCCAATCGAACGGCTGTAATATGCAACTACCTCCTCCTGTCCGTCGACCAGTTGTGATAAAACGCCTCCTATAGCATATCCGCTCGCATCTGTATCTAGGAAAAACGTTGCTACTGGAAACGGATATGCCAACATTGGGGCAGTGCACAAACGCTCTTTCAATCAGGGATGCACCTTAACGTTAAGCTAATCGTTTATCAAAAAATTTCCACCGTTTCCGTTGAAACACTTCGAAATATTATCGATAAAGAAATTATCAAGAGTGTAGCCGTAAGGTGGTAAAAGCGAGCGGACATACACACACAAACTCCATGTAATTTGTTTGTGGAATTCGTTGGTGGTAATGTCAAAAATACTCTGAGAAATGATCGCACTGTCAAAATTAATGAGAAAAGTTGCAATCAGCTTGGCTAATGCTTTCACCTTTAATGACTCCGCCATCAATCAGCCTTGCCAGCATAGTTGGAAATTAATAATCAACATAAACGATTTGATTTCGTTTTGATATGGCAGAAAACGAAACAAAATCATTTCGTTAATTTGACGTTCTTAACGTTAATAAACGAAACGAAATGACTTTGTTTCGTTTATTAACGTTAATTATCGTAACGAAATGATATCGGTTCGTTGGTTAAGCATGCCTGCTTTCAATGTTTGGAAAGCTACTTCTTGCTCCTTCTTCCATTCAAAAGCTTTATTTTTTCTTGTTAGCTCGTGGAGACTATGGGCTACGCTGGCAAAATTTGGCACAAATCGGCGGTAATATGTGCACAGCCCAAGGAAACTTCTCAATTCATGCAGATTCTGTGGTCTTAGCCAATCCTTTACTGCCTCTATCTTTTCATTCGCTGTACGGATACCTTCTGTCTTTACTTTGTGACCAAAATAATTTACTTCCTTTTTAAACAGCGCACACTTTTTGGGACTTAACTTCAAACCAGCGCCAGCTATTCTCTGGAAAACTTCATCTAAGTTTTTAAGATGTTCATCAAAGTTCTTGCCCAATACGATGATGTCGTCCAGGTACATCAAGCTTGTTTTCCAATGTAGTCCTTTCAATACCTGATCCATGAGTCTCTCGAAAGTAGCTGGTGCATTACATAGTCCAAAGGGCATTACAGAGAGCGAGTCCAGAGTGTCATCAATTCTTGGCAATGGGTATCTATCCTTTTTCGTAACGTCATTCAACTTCCGGTAGTCCACGCAAAACCTCATTTTTCCATCCTTCTTCTTTAAAAGTACTACCGGTGAGCTCCATGGACTAGCTCATGGTTCGATGACGCTGCTGTCGCTCATTTCTTGTATGATTTGACTCACAACTTCCCGCTTCGCCAGTGGAACACTACGTGGTGCTTGACGGATCGGCCTCGCATCTCCAGTGTCAATTTGATGTTTCACAACATTGGTGCAGCCTGGTTTGGAACCATCCTGGTCAAATATGTTCGCGTACTTTAGGAGCAGTTGTTTTCCCTTACTCTGATAGGCTTCCTCCAGCCCCTGCGTCCATGCCGTGATGTCTCAGATCAGTATTACTAGATGAAACATGTTCCTGGAGCTGTTCACAGTTAATAACTACTTCGGCCTCTTGGCATCTTCCCAAAATAGCTCCATTGGTCAAATTGAATGGTGACTTGAACTCATTGAGTACTCTTACCGGAATACGTCCATCTTGTTTTGGCATAGCCAGGGTTTTTCCTACAAGTATGTTCAGTGCAGATTTATTTCCTGCTTCGACAACCCGCAATTTGTTTGTCCCACAATCTCCATCAACCTTTTCCCAGATGACTGCTTCTGATTTGGTGGTATTTGCTGACTCTCTTCCACTAGCACTCGTTTATTGCTGTAGCCTCTCTCGTAGCCGAAATTAAGTGGCACATCCATGTTCTTATATCGCATCGTGTTGCTTAGCATATCGATTATGATGCCTTGGTTGATTAAGAAGTCCACTCCAATTATGATTTCATCAACAATACCTGCCACTATAAAATCGTGTAATACCGTGACGTTCCCAATTGCTACTTCACATTCTACTTCTCCAATTACCTGGGTGTCCTCTCCCGTGGCTGTACGTAATCTTGCTCCAAGCAATGGTCTTATCTTTTTATTGACTAAATCTGATCGAATGATGGAATGGGATGCACCCGTATCTACAGTCAGTAACCCTTCATTTCCATCCACATGCCCTCCGACAGTAAGATTGTTTGACCTTCTTCCAATTTGCGAGATAGAGATTATGGGGCATTCAATTGAGGGAGCCAGCTGTCGCCCCTTGCGGCTGTCTCGATTTAGTTTACCGATTAAGTGGTCTTGGAGATGTGCTCATCTCCTTCTGCTCTGCGTTTACGACCACCCGCATTGTTGGAACTGTTAGGGTTGGTGTTGCAATAACGCGCAATATGCCCTGGCTTTCCACACTTAAAGCATTTGACTGCATCATTATTCTTCTGGCGTACCCTTCAATGCTTCCAAAATTGCGTCTACCCAGTCTGGCCTTTACACTTCCACGCGATGAGCTTTGTACGCTGGCTTACTCAAAAGTGACGCTGTTTCTTGAGTCAGTGCATAGGATACTGTTTCTGCGAATGTCGGTTTTGGATTTGCATAGGTCGCTCGCTTCGTTTCTACGTCCCGTAAGCTATTTATAAAACTCTGGATTTTTACCCTCTCGGTGAACTCCACGGGTGCGTCCGCATTTGCCAAATGTGCCAACCTTTCAACATGCGAGGCAATCGTCTCTGGAATCGTCTGTAAGATTTCCGCTGCAGGCCCTTTCAATGTCACGAACAGTGCAGCAACTTTATCTTCCGCATTCCAGTTATTAACTGCTGCGGTCTTTTCAAACTGTAGCTTGAAGAACTGGAAAGGAACAGAACCGTCAAATGATGTTGTTTTTACCTTTGGATTGCTTGCTGAAGCAGCTAGGCGGTTTAGTTGTAACTGCTCCATACGACCTTTTAACGCTTCTATTTCGGTATCAATTTTTTCCTCGAGTTGTAAAATTTTTGCATCCTGCTCTTCCAGTTTCACAAAGAGCTGCGATGGTATCTGTTCCGAAATTTGTGCCGACATTTCAGATATACGTGCCTCTTGCGCTTCCAGTTGAGATGCCAAATATGTCTTCTGTTCTTCCAATTGTGATATTATACGGGTTTCCTGCGATTCCAGTTCAGATCCAATACTTGTCTTCTGTTCTTCCAGTTGAGTTTCCATCTTGGATGTTATGCGTGTCTCCTGCGATTCCAATTGTGATGACATGTTGGTAGATATTTGTGATGACATTTCGGACATTTGTGCCGATATTGCAGCCAATATCATGGACAGGTCTGTGTTCGCCATTGTCTGTGGTGTTTCATTTTTCTCTTCAATTTTTGCTGTTGTCTCGTCCCCATCAGGATAAAAGACATACTCGTCCACATCAATTCCTTCTGCTTCCATTGCCTCTCGTAGCCGTGCCTGAAGTTCGAGTTTAACGCCGCTTGTATTCAATCCACGGCTCTTCAAATCCTTCTTCAGTTGCTGGATCTTCAATTCACTGAACTTTGCCATGTCCTTGTTGTCCTCTGGAATTTATTCAACAATTCCTCTTCTGACACCAATTTTAACGAATTTACTTGCAAATCCTCTTATTTGGCTTTTTGCTAAGTTCGTATCACTAAACTGTTGAATAAATAACTCCAATATTGGATAATGGAAAAATGGGCTTCATTAAAGTACTTCACAATTACACTTATACTTTGCAACTAGCTGGCTTAATAACCAAACTGATAGCTTAAATGAAACTTTCAAAATAATACTGCTATGGCTCGTTAGATAGCGTCTTAATCGAAACGGCTTGATAGCTCAAATCGAACTGAATTTAAGCGCCTCTACATTTGTTGCCTTTTATACTCTCTGATTTCAACGTTCGCATCTTCTAGGCGCTTCCAGAATCTACTAGTTGCCATCAGCTCTCAAACTTCTCAGCTGTAACTACATTTGCACGATTTTATAGCTTCTCTCATTGCATACTTTCAGGAGTATCTCAGATATATGCATGTGTTTGTGCATTGATTCTCCGCTGCTCGCATACGTACATGGTAAATATGTGTAGACGCAATTATTGTTTCGTTTATGTAGATACATAATGATTGATCTATGGATGTGCATGATATCACTGTTTAGCTTAGAGATAGCAGCACCCCTTAGTTTTGCTAATATTCGTACAATGAAGTTTGAAAAGGGGATACATACCTACGTTCTTTGATTTTTGTAGGTACATACATATCTACATCAGCTCGTTGTGTAGCAAAAAAGTACGCAGCTTGGTGCATATGCACTTGTTCAGCTCACCTCTTTGTTCCAAAAAGCATCTTACTTCGCTAATAAATATCAGAATTGAAAATAAGGCAAAGTGAGGAAGAGACAGAAAGAGCGTTTATTGAATATTTTGAATTTCAGTGTTTGTTGCAAAAAATATCAAAGCAAAAACCTCGTCCATTTGCCAAGAGCGAAATGGCGCACTCTCTTTGGCTGTGATTACATGTATCTCTTTAGCGCAAATACAAACGCTCTACGTTCACTTCACAAACACAAAGATTGTTTTGTCTCGCCATAGCTTGACTTTGGTTATCGAAAACTGTCTTGCTTGCAATATTTGGGGGTTTTCATCAACTGTATCCTAAAAACAAGTAAACGTCTCTAAGTTCTGGTGTAACCGAACATAATATACTCAGCGTGAGCTTCAATTGTACATTTCATTTCAGATAAATTACTTTTCTACATAACACGTGTAACCGCCCGTTTAAAAAACAAGTAAGGAAGGCTAAGTTCGGGTGTAACCGAACAGTACATACTCAGCTGAGAGCTTTGGAGACAAAATAAGGGAAACCCTGGAATGTGTTTGTATGACATAGGTTTCAAATGGAAGGTATTAAAGAGTATTTTAAAAGGGAGTGGGCCATAGTTCTATAGGTGGACGCCATTTCGGGATATCGCCATAAAGGTGGACCAGGGGTGACTCTAGCATGTGTTTGTACGATATGGGTATCAAATGAAAGGTGTTAATGAGTATTTTAAAAGGAAGCGGGCATTAGTTATATAGGGCCTTTTCGAGATATCGACCAAAATGTATACCAGGGTGATCCAGAACGTCACCTGTCGGGTACCGCTAATTTATTTATATATGTAATACCACGACCAGTATTCCTGCGAAGATTCCAAGGGCTTTTGATTTCGCCCTGCAAAATTTTTTCATTTTCTTCTACTTAATATGGTAGGTGTCACACCCATTTTACAAAGTTTTTTTCTAAGGTTATATTTTGCGTCAATAAACCAATCCAATTACCATGTTCCATCTCTTTTTTCGTATTTGGTATAGAATTATGGCATTTTTTCATTTTTCGTAAATTCGATATCGAAAAAGTGGGCGTGGTCATGGCCGGATTTCGGCCATTATTTATACCAAGTTAAAGTGAGTTCAGATAAGTACGTGAACTAAGTTTAGTAAAGATATATCGATTTTTGCTCAAGTTATCGTGTTAACGGCCGAGCGGAAGGACAGACGGTCGACTGTGTATAAAAACTGGGCATGGCTTCAACCGATTTCACATATTTTCGACTTATGTTCGTCATCCGATTTTGCTAATTTTTACTTAGCACACATACAGTAATAGGAGTAACGTTCCTGCCAAATTTCATCACGATATCTTCAATGACTGCCAAATTACAGCTTGCAAAACTTTTAAATTACCTTCTTTTAAAAGTGGGCGGTACCACGCCCATTGTCCAAAATTTTAATAATTTTCCATTTTGCGTCATAAGGTCAACGCACCTCCCAAGTTTCATCGCTTTATTCGTTTTTAACACGCTTTTATTAGCTTGGCTTGTATCTATCTATGTATCCATGTATGTATGTAACGGAATTTGGAGTGGAGCCGAGAGCCCCGGTAATGCAGAGCTCCAAACTCCCTTGCAACTTTTGAAGCATTTTAATATAGGTACTTTTAGCTAGTGCAGGCCACCGGACCAAGGCACCATAAAGAAGAATCGGACGCACAATGGCTGTGTAAATCCCGTAGGTCACCTTAGGAGAGAATCCCCAGGAGGTGCCAATTGCCCTCTTGCAGGTGAAGAGCTCTGCTGCTGCCTTCTTGGATCGCTCCACTATATGGTCACTCCATAATAGCTTCCTATCCAGAATGACTCCCAAATACTTGACTTGGTCGCTAAACGCTAAGAACGTACCCCCAATTCTTGGCGATGTAAGATTTGTTACTTTGTACCTCCTCGTGAAGAGGACAAGCTCGGTTTTATACGGGTTGACTTCCAAACCTGTGGCGGGTTGTACTCCTGGAGCAGCTCCAGGATGTCAGCTGGGTCCGTTGGCGTCACTGGAACCCAGGCTCTAGCCCTTTGTCGTGAGGGGATATCACGCGCCTGGATATACCACCCCTATCAGCGTGACGGCGGCCCTATAGAGGTTTACCGACCTGGCGTCGTCACAGGCAATTAGCTTGACATTGCCCTGGAACCACCCTGCATCGGTGTAAGATGGCGGTGGACCAGGGTTATCTTTCTTAACCTTAACGGCCACCGTATCGAGCACGGCCTCGATCCACTTCGACTGTTGTTTCGGGATCCTGCCATCTTCGTTACTCTCGTCTATAATTCCAATGATCTGCCGACCCTTGGCAATTTCGGCTAAAGACCGCATCCAGCCTCCCTGCGTCTTGGCCCTTTTCGGTGCCGTGGGGTTGGATTCATCCATGGACCGCTGGCGTTTCGAGATTTTATCACTCTCGACTAAAACTTTTAAAATTACTTGAACTAAAAAATTAAAAATAAATAATAGTTTAAAAAAATAAAAAACACGCTTTTATAGCTAACCGAACTAAAAAATAGAAAATAATTTTTAAGTAAAAGGAGTTTATATAACAGTAGTAGAAGGTCAAACAATCATTTATAGTTAATCACCTCAAAATAAAATTATAATAAAATTGTTGTTATTAACAGAATAATTTAATTCACAGTAAAAAGCGTGGGGTCCTTGATATTGAATGTTACAATCATTCTATTGGCAACTATCTGAGAGGAAAGCTATGAAATGTAGTCAAATGCACCCCACGCTTTTTACTGTGAATTAAATTGTTCTGTTAATAATTTAAATTTTAATTTGAGGTGATTAACTATAAATGATTGTTTGACAATCTACTACTGTTATATAAACTCTTTTTAATTGAAAATTATTTTCTATTTTTTAGTTTGGTTAGCTATAAAAGCGTGTTTTTCTTTAGTTTTTTTAAACTATTATTGATAGTGAATTATCGCACTTTTTCGGTTTTTTGAAATTTTCGATATCGAAAAAGTGGGCGTGGTTGTAGTCCGATTTCGTTCATTTTAAACAGCAATCTGAGATGAGCGCCCAGGAACCTACATACAAAATTTCATCAAGATACCTCAAAATTTACTCAAGTTATCGTGTTTACGGACGGACGGACGGTGAATTTCTTTTTTCGCCAAGATTATTTGTATATATAGAAGTCTATATCTATCTCGATTAGTTTATGCCGTTACGGATTACCTTTATGCGAACAAAGTTAATATACTCTGTGAGCTCTGCTCAGCTGAGTATAAAATGTTCTCCCCATTTCCTTTTACAATAAAATTTGATAAGTGAAATATCATTGGTTCAAAACAATTTTTTGCTAAGTTCTAGCTTATTACTCTAGTCTACGACCCTTTTAAACTTGCTTTATATCTAAGTTGTCTTTAACAGATCCGTCCATTTTTACTAGAAATATTTTCTGCTATAAGGAAAATGCTACACCAGCAATATCTTTGATCTTACGTGTCATGCGATTTCTGCGGCGGCCACCAAGACAGAATCGTCATGACTTTTATGAAGAATTATTTCTATTTCTATACCGGGATTGTCACATGCACAACCTCTTTGGTTAGTGCAATTATTTGATCTTAGAGAACTTGGGTACCAATTATTATTTTACAAATTCGCCTACTGCAGTAAATATTCAATTATTTTCACCAATTTGTTCTTCAGGACAACTGTATTTTCCTTATACATTTCAAGTCCTGGATTGCCGGCATTTCTTTTATGCCTGGTCGAATATTGTCCTAAGTCAATAACTTCCTCAACAATCTGGTTGCTTGAGAATTTTCTACGCTACCATTTTTCTATCCTAAGATGAAAACGAGCGCGACTAGTATTTTATTGCAAATTTATATAGCGCTTTAATATATATATATATGTATATATTTTACCGTTGTGACATTTTCTTCATGCTTGTTGTTATGAGCTGGTTTTTAAAATTTTTGTATATGTTGTTTCTTAGGGTTTGCTTATTTCCACTGTCCTAGAGTTTTCTATTGCTTCATGACTATTTTTGTCAGGAGAATTCAGAGGTGTTATGCAAATTTTTGATTTGCTGTTCGCTTTAGGCAGGGCTGCCTTTACTGTCGATTGTGACATTTTGAGACTTACTCTTTGAGATTTTACTTCAATTGTTTATTGCTCTTCCTCAGCTTTGAGTTTTGGAATTTTAGACGCGCTGTTGCAAGTTATTCATTTGCATATATTTAAATTTCATATAGTTTTTAAGTATAGCGGCTATCGCTATGATAAATAGCCCTATCGTGCATATTAAAGCACCTAGCCATATGTCTGTCGTTTTTGTGTCCTCTTGGGCTTGTGGCTCATATTTTATCAATTTGTTGTCAACTATTTCCTCTTCAGAGGTTTCTTTACCGAATTCATAGCCAGCTATCGCTATCATTATGCCTTGGGCTATTTTTGTCCACCAAGCCATGCTGAAAATTTTCTATAATTATCTTTCTGAGAAATGAACTAAGTTTAATTTTTAATAAAATTTTGGTTTTATTATTTATCCTATGTTTTTATTAGGTTTATTGGCATAATATAGTTTATAAAAAAATTTCAAAATTAATTTTAATTTTCAGAGAAAAAAAATTATTAGGTGCTACTATAGCTTAACATTTAGAATTTTTGGGGAACACTCTCCTAATCATTCTCATTATTTCTTCTTCCTTGGTTGTGGGATTTATTATATCTTCTATTGTGGGTTCCCTTTCCATTCCTATTATTTTCCACCATTTCTTTAACCCTTCTAATTCCTTTTTCGGGTCCCTAGTGTGTATTGTATTTTCGTCCCACCATTGGAGGGGAAAATCTGGAAAGTCCCTTTCCATTGAAAAAAAATTATAAAATGTCCTATGGGCTTTTTCCAAAGGGATAGATGAAACTATCAGAAGTTAACTGACTGTTTTTTTTTAAATGTTCTAACCATTCCATTTTGCTTGTTATCTAGTTAACTTAAAAAAAATTTTAGCATTTTATTATTTTTTTTTCAATTTACAAAATATTAATTTCTATGTCATTTTCATCGATAGTGTTAAAAATTTTCTTTAGCTTTTAATATTTAAAATTTTCCTTTTAATTTTATTCCTACTTAGATGAAGAAAAAAAAATCCGAAGCAAAAACTTTCGTTTCTGCTAATGGCTTAGCGTCCCTGAGGCCGCTCAATTGATTCTAATAAAAATTATAAGGATTTATATACATAATATAGCTGCCAGTTTGATGTTAGTCAGGATTGGAATTGTTGCTGTACCGTCCGAAATATGTATTCCACTCAATTATGCATTCGCTGCCATGCGTGCCTTTTGGATCCGAAGTGTATATTCCACTCGATTATGCATTCGCTGCCATGCGTACCTTTTGGATCCGAAGTATATATTCCACTCGATTATGCATTCGCTGCTATGCGCCCGTTGTTATAAACTTTATGTAAAATGGGATCACTTGCATCCTTTCAAATAAACTTCTTGTGAAATGGGATCACTTGCATCCTTGCAAACAAACTTCTTGTGAAATGGGGTCACTTGCATCCTTGCCAACAATTGAATAGTTGTTTTCGAAAAAATTCATTTGAATCCTTTTTGAGATTTTGATAATTACTTTAATTACTTTCAGATCTTTAGCAGGATCTGGCAGGCTCTTCCTTCAATATGATCGCCTTTAGCAATTTTCCGCTTATTCCGTAAATTTTATGCTTAAAGCGGCAATTACCCACCGACGTGTGCCGTACGTACGGATGTTTGTCGTACGAAACACGTTTGACCGAACCCTCAAGCCCGTAAGAATCAATGTGTGCGTCTGTGTACATGTACATAACATATTTGTGTGTGTATTGTTTACAGATAAGCACTGTTGCCATTGACCACTTTGCATGCATGCTTATGGAAACATCAACTTTTTCCAATTTAATTTTTGATGTTGTAAAAGGCTGGAATTAATATTAAATAAATATATATAGATCACATATTTATAATCTGCACTTTTACATTATTTCGAATTATTTTCACAATTTTTCAAACTTTAATTAGGTGTTTTTGCATAAAACTGCAAACGGTCAAAAATTAGCGCACAAAAGTTTACTAGGCAACTCTGTCTAGTGAGAGAGCGATCAGCTGACACGTTCTTACGGAAAAAAATCAAAATGGTTTTGATTTCTACGTTCCGGGCTACGTACGTACGGGCGTTTGCACGTCGGTGAGTTTTCGTTGACAATGCACACTCATAAGATAGGTCGTGTCAGCTGACACGTTTTTGGTACGTACGTTCGTGAGTAACTGCCGTATAAAGGTTGAACTGGCAGGATCTTTTCCAGTCAGATCGTTTTAGCAGTTGTGCTGATGTTTGATCTGAGCTGGCAGGATCTTTTCCTCCAGCAAGATCTTTTAGGAGTTTTTGCTGATTTCTGATCAAGCTGGCAGGATCGCCATGAAATATTCGAAGTAAATGAAAATATTGTTTGACTTTGGAAGTCTGATAATAATTCAATTTATTAAAGAAATTATTTCTCTTTTATAGCTAATTTCTTAACCTACACATTCATAAATATCCTAATACTAACAAACTAAAAATATGTACATTTGTATTACTATGCATACATGTAGATTTGTATTACTATGCATACATGTAGATTTGTATTACTATGCATACATGTAGATTTGTATTACTACTATGCATACATGTAGATTGTATGCAAAGTCAGCAGATTGATATTCCTGTAAAATGTTTGTATGTGAATATTTGGTTAATTCACATTATTGGTTGTATGTAAATATTTTGGTGACAAAACTAATATTGACGATCGGCAGTGTATTGACCGGAGTATGTGACTAGGCAGAATTTGTTAGGTGTGAACTGACAAAGGTTTCATATTCGGCATTCCATTGATATTAGCGAACCGCTGTGTTAGGTCAATGTAATTTATGTCGCATAATATTGTAATATGATTATGCTATTACTAGAAAAAAAATTGGTTACCGGCGGCCACGAAAAAACAACTGGTATGATGAAGAATGCCGCGTTGCAACCGAAAGAAAAGACGCTGCCTACAGGGCTACGTTAAAAGCGAGCGCGACAAGAGGAGTGTGTGAACGCTATCGTGAGTTGAAAAGGCAAGCGAGACGCCTTTTCAGGAAGAAAAAAGCAGAAAAAGAAAGGCGTGAGTGCGAGGAGCTTGAGCTGCTAGCCACCAGGAATAACGCCCGAAAATTCTACCAAAAAATACGGCGACAGACGGAAGGTTTTAAGACCGGGGCAAACTCCTGTAGGAATGAAAACGGCGACCATCTAACTGATGTCCAGAGAGTCCTTAGATTATGGCGGGAATACTTCTCTGCTCTCTTAAATGGAGGCAGCAATTCACGGCGCAGAGATGAAGAACCCGATCCCGCAATCGATGATGATGGAATATATGTCCCCCTCCCGATTATGACGAAGTTAGAATAGCAATAACCAGATTGAAAAACAACAAGGCCGTGGGTGCTGATGGATTGCCTGTGGAGCTATTCAAGTTCGGCGGCGAGGAGTTGGTAAGGCGCATGCAGCAGCTTCTTAGCAAAATATGGGCGGACGAAAGCATGCCCGACGGTTGGAATCTAAGTGTTCTTTGCCCGGTCCACAAGAAGGGGGATACTGCAAAATGCACCAACTATCGTGGAATCAGCCTTCTTAATATCTCATATAAGGTCCTTTCAAGTGTATTGTACGAAAGATTGAAGCCCACCGTGAACCGGCTGATTGGATCTTATCAGTGAGGCTTCAGACCTGGTAAATCTACCATCGACCAGATTTTCAGAATGCGCCAAATATTGGAAAAAACCCGTGAAAAGAGAATCGACACACATCACCTCTTCGTCGAATTTAACGCCGCCTTCGACAGCACGAAAAGGAGCTGCCTATATACCGCTATGTCTGAATTTGGTTTCCCCGCAAAACTTATACGGCTGTGCAAAATGATGTTGAGCAACACCATCAGCTCAGTCAGAATTGGGAAGGACCTCTCCGAGCCGTTCGAAACTAAACGAGGTTTCAGACAGGGTGACCCCCTATCGTGCGATTTCTTTAATTTGATGCTGGAGAAAATTATACTAGCTGCAGAACTTAACCGCACTGGAACAATATACTATAAAAGCGTGCAATTACTGGCATATGCTGATGACATTGATATCATCGGCCTAAACACCCGCGCTGTTAGTTCTGCTTACTCCAAACTGGAAAAAGAAGCGGTAAAGATGGGTTTGATGGTGAATGAGGACAAAACGAAGTACCTGCTGTCATCGAGCAAAGAGTCAGCGCATATGCGCCTTGGCAACCACGCTACTGTTGGCAGCCATAATTTCGAAATAGTAAAAGACTTCGTCTATTTGGGAACCAGCATCAACACTAGCAACAACATCTGCACTGAAATCCAGCGAAGAATCAATCTTGCCAATAAATGCTACTTTGGACTAGGTAGGCAATTGAAAAGTAAAGTCCTCTCTCGGCGAAAGAAAATCATACTCTACAAGTCACTTATCGTACCCGTCCTGCTATATGGGGCAGAAGCATGGACCATGACAACAGCAGATGAAGCGGCTTTGGGAGTGTTCGAGAGAAAAGTTCTTCGAAAGATTTATGGACCTCTACGCGTTGGCGATGGCGAGTACCGAAGAAGATTTAATGATGAGCTGTACGAGCTATACGCAGACATCAACATAGTCCAGCGAATTAAAATGCAGCGGCTGCGCTGGCTAGGCCATGTTATGCGAATGAAAGATGATGCTCCGGCCAAGAAAGTGTTTCTATCGGAACCCGCCTATGGAAGCAGAGGTAGAGAGCGGCCCCCACTCCGTTGGAAGGACCAGGTGGAAAACGATTTAAACTCCCTTGGTGTGACCAATTGGCGCCGGTTGGCGGAGCGGAGGAACGACTGGCGCGCCGGTTGGCGGAGCGAAGGAGCGACTGGCGCGCCTTGTTGGACGGCTATAACCGTTTAGACGGTTAAGCGCCAATTAAGTAAGTAGTAAGTAAGTAGTATTACTAAAATGTATTGGCATAGAAGTTCATGGTGCGTAATGCCGCAAATGTATTGCATAGGTGGGCAGGACGCATAATGCTACAGCATGCAATGCTGCGTCTGTCAGCGGTATAAGCGTTGCTCTTGCTGTTCACTTGTATTTTGTTTTTGTTTTTGGTGTACCACTTATTAGACGTTTACGCCAATCACTATATACTTTAAATTTGTTAAAAATGTTTAGTAAAGGTTTTGCTTTTATGTGAAAGTAATCAACGTTTGGCCATTTCTGAAAGATCCGCGTTTTTGCCTCAAAATCTCGGTCGTTTCGGATCGTTTAAGACACTTCAGGAGTAGCTCCTTGCGGAGGGACTATCCTTCATTTACTTATTCAGGGAGGCTTCGAACCTAGCCCCGATCTTATGGACTGGCACTGATGCCAGTTCGGATCGTTTAAAAAACTTCAGGAGTAGCTCCTTGCGGAGGGACTATCCTTCATTTACTTACTCAAGGGAGGCTTCGAACCTAGCCCCGATCTTATGGACTGTCACTGATGCGTTGATGGAAAAATAGAAATACTTAAAATGATCACACTGTATTTGTCGAACAAAACGTAATTTTACTGAAGGTGATGTTCTGGGCTAACTCGTAATACCGATGACTTCTTTAAATCATTTGTGGTTCCTTTATGTTCCCGAATGGTCATAATTCTCGTGGTACAGTTTTTAACGATTACCATTAATGCTGGCCTATTGTTGATCTCGCCACAAGGCGCCTCCAGTTTGTTAAGCTGTTTTTAAGAGCTAGAATTTCCGAAGTGCGAACAATATCAATGCCGACCACAAGTCGCTACCACGCCTCCTTGCCCTCACACCATATGCCAGCACAAAAGGACTTCTCATATTTCATCGACGTAACTTTCCTAGAACATCGAGGTGTAGATCCGAAGGCTTACTGACGGATGTTTTTGTTGCGCTATGCTGCCGATCTCCACCTTGAAACGTTAGGGAGTAATATTCGGCCAAGGATGCCGCCCGCGGAATCATAAGCTGTCCAAGTGGATATCGATGCGTAACTCTCGGGGAAAGTCGTATAATCCTCGGCGCATCTACATAATTAGTTAGACTGTTCACTACGTTAGGGTAGTAGCACACCCGGTCATTTTTTCGTCTGTCTTGGGAAAGCTTTTAAGCTTTTGCTCTACCACTTTTGAGTCTTCTTGGGAAGGAAAAAGCTTCACCTGATAAATCTATGTGCCTAAGTATTCACATTTGTTACAGGAGCCATAACGTGTTCACTCCAAAGGACTAGTTGTGGATAGGGCCACCAACTTTAAGAAATGTCAAACCGGGAGACTTGTATCAAATATCAACACTTCATGTATTAATATTTTTTTAAAAGCTTAAATTTGCGTATTTTCAGTTAGTTTGGCATAGTGTCATTTAGTTTGGCTTAGTTTTGTATGGCTGACCAAAATTTATTGTTGTGTTGAATGATGAAGTGGGAAAATCAAAACTAACATTTCAGACCCCATTTTATTTGCAAATAAACAACAGAGGTTTGAATATAATTATAAGTGATTTTTTAAACATTTTCAAACCCATCTTCAACTTAAGTATGAAGTGAGAATAATTTCAAAGGCGTATTTATAACCCTGGAAACCACTAAAGGATTTTGCAGCAACGATTTCGTTTATTGTTTTATCCAATAGGGATAGGGAATTTTTTGAAAAAATCCTGACCTTTTTGGTATAACTTGCTTTTTTAACAACTTGAGGATTATTTGAAATCATATTAGTTAAAATTCACAATTGGATTTTTTTTTAATTTTATTTTATTTTCTTTTTTTCTCAACGCGCTTTTTGCTTTTTTCCCACCGTAATTCTATAATTTTCTTTTTTCTTTTCCGGTATTCTTTTCTAACTTCTATTATCATAACTTTTTGTTGTACGCCTTAGGCTACGTTTAGGATCGAGCGTAATCGCATCGCGCGATGCGACGAGAATCGCTGTTAGCGATAAATTATATTAGTGCATATGGAGATGTTTATTACAAAGCGATTTAGCGTAAAGCGAATTGAGCGATTACAAGCGACAAAAGCGACGAAAATTTGCAACCAAAATATTTTGATTCAGTTGAGCGAAACTAGCGAAACAATATGGATGTTATTATTGACAGGGTACGTGACAGGGATGGTTTTGGGGACTCCCTCGGGGTCATTTGGGGGGTCATTCCGGGATGGTTTTGGGGATTCCCTCGGGGTCACTTGGGGGTCATTCCGGGATGCTTTAGGGTACTCTCTCGGGGTCATTTTGAGGTCATTCTAGGATCTTTTTGGGTACTCCCTCGGGGTCATTTGGGGGGTCATTCCGGGATGGTTTTTGGGACTCCCTCTGGGTCATTTTGGGTCATTCGGGATCTTTTTGGGGACTCTTTCGGGGTAATTTGGGGGTCATTCCGGGATGGTTTTTGGGGACTCCCTCGGGGTCATTTCGGTATCTTTTTGGGATGGTTTTGGGTATTCCCTCGGGGTCATTCCGGGATCTTTTTGGGGACTCTTTTGGCGTAATTTTGGGTCATTCTGGAATTTTTTGGGACTTATTTAAAGTTCAGGATTGCGGAAATTGGGCAGCTATTGCAGCTGTATTCCATCCGCAATTCAAAAGTCAGTTTATAGGTTGCCCCCGACCGAAGCACAGAAAAAAGTTAGCTGGCCATTTTCCGCAATCCTCAATTTCAAATAAGTTCCCAAAGGATGCCGGAGTGACCCCCAAATGACCCCGAGGGAGTTCCCAAAACCATCCCGGAATGACACCCAAATGGCCCCGTGGGACGGCCCAAAAACATCCCGGAACGATCCACAAAGACCCCGGGAGGACCCCATTGGAGTCCCCAAAACATCCCCGAACGACCCCCAAAAGACCCGGGATAACTCCTAGGGAGTCCCGAAATATTACACTTGGAATCTTCAGAACTACACGAGGACTGGTTTCGCATATGGGTATATTTTCAGGGCATCTCGAGAGTTTATTTTTTTATTCTGGAATAACTGAATAAAAATTGAAATTGCATTGTTATTCCATATTTTTTAAATAAAGAATAATAACTCAATCCTTTACTCAAAAATTTACAAAAATAAGAATGACCGATTATCATGACTCAGGATATTTTAATAACGATAAAATGTTATTCATTATTCCAAAATGCTTGAATAAAAAATACCTTGCAATTCATCACTCAAGTTTTCTTGAATAATGAATAAAAGTTTATTTTTTATTTTTTCGTCAATCGTTATTCAAATTAGTTAATAACGCCCATCCCTGGTACGTGATAAGCAGTGTTTGTGGAATTTGCGTCATGCAGATTACCACAATCGCAATATAATTAAAAAGCTTGGGAGGATGTAGAAAAAGATGGCGGTTTTAAAAACTTTGAATGTAAATTATGGAATTCACTACAATATTTTCTTTCCTTGGCGATTGGATACATTTGATTTTCTTTTTTTTATGTATACTTTTTAAATATTTTTTTCGTAACAAAGAGCTATTTTCTAATAATAAAATTTTACGAGTTAATGTACGCATGTTGCTTTCTGTACACTGCCACAACGTGAATAAATAGATGTTGAGTTTTATTGTTGAGCATTCCATCGCTTGCGATTTCGCTCTACTAGAAACACTCAATCGCCAGCGATAAAGCTAGCGAAAATGTAACAAGCGATGGAGCGTTTCTTGTCGCATCGCGCGATGCGATTACGCTCGATCATAAACGTAGCCTAAATGTTTTATATGTAAACTGCCCAAACTATTTTGTATATTTGCACTCAAAACTATATTTACTGTTTCTGTTTTTTTTTGCTTTACATGTTCTTATTTGCACAATTTAAATATATTTTCAGCGCGTCGCGAAACCGATTTCGATTTAATTGTAATATTTAGTTTTGTTTTTAATTTATTACTTTTTAGATCGCTTGGCCTCTTCAATGGCTACAAAAGGACCATTTATAAAATTGCACTATATGGGGGAGGTGCAATAGAAATAAAAATGCGTTTATTTTAGCGTATATCGTATTTATAACCACTTCAGGGGGACTCAATAAACCTTATAAATGCCACATAAAGTGTGCAAACGTATAAAATTACATACATAACATAACAGCCGCCAATTTCATCAAAAATCTCCAACATCAGCCAGTCATTTACAAGAATATCTTCTTACAGAAGTTTAAGTTATGATTTTTCACTTAATCTTATCCTTTTTTATTTGTATAATTATCAAAATTTGTTTGACAATAATAAAGCTGAGCGAAAATTAAGTTTATCAAGGATATTACTAGGTGCGTTCATATAACAGTGTGTGTAAAGGGATAGTATATTTTTACACCTTCTCAGTTTATGTTCTTTAATGAGTCCCTCTTTTAAGATTTAAGGGGCCGCTTAACTTAAAGATAGAGGATGTATATATGTATTTATTTTCTGGAATATGCAGAGCTAAGGAAACGGTAAGTTAATTTACATAGTTGTTGCAGGTTGTATGAAAAGATTTTATACAATGCAAGTAGATATTTAAGGAGTAAGTATTCCTAAAAGGGGTAAGTAATCGAGGAAAGATAAGTAGTTTAGAACTGTATACACATAATGGAAAAGGGTAAAGATTTTACAAATTGCAAGTATTTGCTAAGGGGTACTATTGTATTTAAATGTGTATATGTATGTTTATATATAGATTAGGATGACTTATGTCTTCAACATGGCTGCCGGCCTGCATAGGGATATAGTTCTTCGAGATCCTAAATTCCTTCGACTATGTTGAAAAGGTTGCGCTGGTGGCGGCATTTCTTGGGATGGGAGGAGGCAGAGTTTAATTATGTTTCGGGTGACTATACCTGGCTGGGTGCAAATATCTACCATATGCACATGTTGATCGCCGCCCGCCTGAAGTTTGATTACTCGAGCAAAAGCGCCATTCATTTGGGGGGTGTTATTAAAAATACAAAGGATATCCGCAGAGATCTTTGGCAGGGTCGAAATAGTTATAATATTACCAAGTATATTTAATTCCTTTTTATTTTTTCCATACAACAAAAATACAATAATTTAATAAGGGAAATTGTTGTGATTACGTCTCAAACTCATTAATTTTAAGAATGTAATAAATGAAAAGGCGATTAAATCAAAATACGCTTTGTTTCTGTGTTTGTTATTTATCAAACTCATGTTTGAAAAGGTCCTTTCAACTCCAGCATTACTGATTGACAGCGCAAGGAATGAAAGCACGAAATCAACCACACTTGGAAAAGGTTTTCATTTAACGCATTCATATATTGTTTCTCCTCAAACCTAATGTTGAGTGGATTCTTTCCAATTTTGGAGAGAGATATTTTTTTCGCTGCATTTCTAACCTTGTTATTTCACGAGTGATATACTTTCTTCATACTAGTTGTTGAAATAGATTCATTTTTTTCTTGAAAATAAATGTTTTTTCTAAGCCCGCCGTAAGATTGATTACTGGTTGTTTACAATCTTTAAGCCCATTTTTTGTTGGGTTCCCATATAAATTTAAATTCAATTGCTCCATTTACTTATCAATTTATTACCTATGCACATATATTCACATTTTTTGCTTACTTTTTGTCAAATGAGTAGGTATTATTAGTATTCAGAAATTTGCTCTCTGTATTGTCGTTTTTAGACCTTTTTATACCTGATTAAACATTGTTGGTGGAAGTAATAGGTACCTAGTAAATTTTCACTTTCTGTAAATCATATATGCTAAAAAAGTCTTTAAAAATAGTAACTATTGAAACAAGATTAAACATTTATGATCGCCAAATTCTAAAAGCAAACTGACGCGTTAAAACAATAGGGGGGACCCATGTAACCTTATAAATGCCTTATAAAGTGTGTAAACGTGTAAATTTATCTAGTGCGTAAACGAGCTGTCAAATTTTGTATGAAAAATCATTTACACAATTTGTATAAATTTACGCGCACATTTCATTGTGTAAACGCGGTAAACTCAAAGGAATGCAACCTTGCAGACATTACAGTAGGTATTTTCATCAGAAAATCTCCAGCATCAGCAAGTCATTTACAAGTATATCTTAGTAAAGACGTTTTAGTTTTCATTTTTCACTTAATCTTGGCATTTTTTAACTTGTAAAACAATCAAAAAAAATTTTGTTTGCCAATAATACAGCTGATAAACAATTAAGTTTATCAAGAATATTACTAGGTGCGTTCACATAACAGCGTGTGTAAATGGATATAATTTTACACCTTATAAGTTTATATGCTTTCATGACTCCCCCTAATTGTTCTCACACCAATTCACAGTTTATTCGTAGATGGCTGTCGACAAAAATTCCTTAAGAGTATCGAAATGACTTTCTGTACATGGTTTTATGCATGCATGTGTTTTATATAGGTGTAGATAAGTTCCTGATAAAAAATTAACACCTTATAAAAGGCTTATGTAACTTTACCCAAACACTTACAACATACATTGCTGTACTGATTTAATTAGCTTCTTTTTTTATAACAGATTTACACAACGTAAGCTGACATTCGAATATAAACACACTCTTTTTTATAGAATGGTGAAAGATAATTTGAGCACAGAATTTACGCATAAGATGTTTAAGGGTATGCCTGGTAAAACTTTGGGAGCGCTTTGAGTGACAAATAATTTTTTGCAGCTAAGATAAAATTAGCGTAGTTAATCGCAACATGTGTTATAAACCGTCTTGGACCTGCGTCAATGCAGAGACTTTACCAAGTCTTATCTTCTTGCGTGTGCTGACATATTAGCGGATTGTAGTGTGATGTCCAAAACCTAAAATAATAATTTTTATGAATAAACTTTATAAAAGAATTTATTTTATTTATTTAGAAGTCTATGAAATGTAGGTTTCTTACAGACTACAGCCTAGGGAATAAAATAAGTAACGTTAAAATTAAAAATTCAATTTCAAAATAGAGTTCACAATATTAATAAATGCATTAATAGGCATTGAGAAATACAAAAAGACTGAGTTGGAAATATTATTAAGCTCATTAATAGCAACAGCAATGGGAGCATTACCAGCATATTCAGTTTTAAAATTATTTCGGTAGTAGTGCAGTTTAGGGGCGCCACCCTAAAGTTGAGCCAAGATTTTCGAGTGAGGTATCAAAAGACGCGTATTTACGTCTAGATTATGAAACCGAAAGCGGAAGCTAACTTTTTTCACCCGTTTAAAAGTCAACGGCGAAAAACAGGTTTGTGTGATACATATTGTTCACGCACGTTTACAATCTTTTAAGCGCACACATCACTTTACTTTTTATATTTAGTATATTAACATAATCTAACCTGCACGAATTAACGAAAAATGTATGTTAAATTTCACTAATTTACTTATAAAATATCAACGCAAATATTGCAAAAAATTACTGTCCAAGTAAAAACACATGAAAGTGAACAGTTTTGCCAGCTCTTCAACGATGGAAATTGCCTTTGTTGTTCTCTGTTAGGATTAATACAAGGCGGTGGCGGCTCAACATACATTTAAATAAACATACAATTACATTGTTTTTGTAATTTACTGAATATTTTGCAATTTAATATATTAAAATAGAAGAGAAAACGTCTATTTATCCAAATAGAGTAATGCTGGTATATATTTGGAATTTTCATTTTTATTTAGGCGCAGTCTTTTCTCGTCTTCTCTTCTCTTCCCTTCTATTTTACACCCTTTCCTTTTCTTCTCCACCCTTTCCTTCTATTCTCTTCACTCCTCTTCTCTTCCCTTGCTTCTCTCCTCTTCTCCTCCCTTCCCCTCTTGCTTAAATCGTATCATAAAATATGAAAATTTTCGCCTGCGCAGCTTTTTTCGTTAAATGAAAAAATCTCTGGGCTTCTTTTCATTTCGTATTATAAAATTTGAAAATTGGAATAAAAGATCGCGCGATTTTTTATTCCAAATTTTCGCCTGCGGCGCATTTTCGTTAAATAAAAAAATCTCGATTCTTCATTTCGCATCATAAACATAAATTTTCGTCCGTAAGATTTTTTTAAGTCTTGTAGACCTAAATTAGGTACATGTATGTATGAGATCATTATCTAAATGGTAGTGCTTTGCAATAGTTATATAATAATTTCTTAAATTTATTGATATTTGGACATTGTTTTATTTCAAATGGTAGATCATTGTACTCTCTCAATCCCTCGTAGTATATATTGTTCTTGTCGAATTCTGATCGAACAGCTGGCAGACGGAAGTTATTCCTGTTTCTTGTGTGGTAGTCATGAACCTCGTTGTTGTATGTTACTCGGTCATTTAAATATTTCGGCAGGTTGCCTAGTTTCATGTTGTGTATGAATTTTAGAGTGTAGTATACAATGAGTTGCTTTACACTCAGCCAATTTAAACTTTCTAACATTTCATGTATTGGGGTATCATATCGTTTTCTAAGAATAAACCGCATTGCTTTATTTTGTTTCACCTGTAGTTTTGCGATGTTCGAGTCGGCTAACATGAATAATATCGTAGGGCAGTATATGAAATGAGGTTCTATAATGGACCTATAAACCATAATTTTATAATATTTGCTGACGTGCTTGCATGTCCGGAACATAAATCCAATTTTTTTTGATATCTTTGCCTCTGTATACTTAAGATGCTCATTGAACTTAAGTTTCTCATCAATTATAATTCCTAGGTATTTAATTTCTTTAACTTTTTGTATGGTACTATTTGCTATTTTCAAGGCTAAATTATTTTCTTCTGCATTCTTTCTTCTCATGGTCATCCATTTCGTTTTTTCAATATTTATTTTAAGCTTATTTTGACACAACCAATTATAAACAGCATTCAAGTCCGCTTGCATTTTAGTTATAGCTTCAATCTCCGACGAACAACTTATTGTCAATAATGCATCATCTGCGAAGAGTCGTATCTTGCAGTGGCTAAGACAGCTCTTTATATCGTTTATATATACAATGAATAATATTGCAGCAAGAATAGATCCTTGTGGAAGACCTATGTCAACATCAACTTCCGGCGACGATGTGCTTCTAATTATGGTTTTCTGTTTTCTGCTAGTAAGGTAGCTTTTAAACCACCGCAGTGCTGTATTACGTACCCCAATATTATGCAGTTTCCTTAGTAGGATGACCCTGTCGATGGTTTCAAATGCCCTTTTTAGGTCCAGAAAGACCGACACTGTTACTAACTTGTTTGATAGGCTTTGTTTCCATTCCGCTATAACCAGGTTTAGAGCGCTTTCACAAGAGTGTTTAGTTCTGAACCCTGATTGTTCACATATAATAATTTGATTTTTATTCAGGTAATCGAGAAGCTGGTCTTTTACGATTTTCTCTAAAATCTTTTCATCACTAGGCAACGTATTAATAGGCCGTATTTCCTCTGGTTTTTCAGTCCCTTTAACTTTTTCAACTGGTATCACTGTCGATGTTTTCCAGCATGCTGGGACTACACCTTCTCTAAAGCTCTCATTAACAATACATGTATAAGCGTATCCCAAATATTCCATACTGTCTTTATATACACCTTCTGTTACCAGTTTTTTTCCTCCATACTTATTTTTTAAATTAGTTGCTGTTCTCAACAGCTGTTCCACATTTATTTGCTTCAGTTCAAAAACACTCCCCCTAATATCCTCTGTGGCCTCATCTGATGTAGCTGGTTCAATGGTATTACATATTGTTGTGATGCTCTCGACAAAGAACTGATTCAAATGGGTCGCGATATCGGGGTCTCCTTCAATAACTGTACTATTTATTACTATACGTTTTACTTGGGCTGTGTCATGACTCATGTTTATGGCATCTTTAAGACATTTCCACATTAGTTTCTGATTGTTGCAATTAAGCGCTATTTTATTTTCCATGTATTGCTTCTTTTTTATTTTTACAAGTCTTTTATATATACGTTTTGTATAACTATAACTATCCCACTCATTTGTACTCTGTGCTATTTTGTAAAGCTCATATTTTAATTTGTTTAACTCCGTAAGCTCCCGGTCATACCATTTATTTACTAATTTAATTTGCACTCGTTTCTCGTAGGTAAGCGTTGCCATTATATCCCCTAATATATTGTTAATAGTTTCAACTTTAAGTCCTATATCACATTTATTCAGTTCCGATATATTGTAATTCCTAAGGAGAGCAACCAGACTTTCCTTTGTATAATTATCCCAGCATACGCGGTTTTCATATATTCTCATTTTGTGTCTTTCTTGAACAGGCATTTTGAAGCAGATCGTTTCATGGTCTGATATTCTATGGTTTTCTAGATTTTTTATTTCAATTTTATCATTGTTACTATAAAGAAGGTCTATTTTTGTCTGTGACACTTCTGTTACCCTTGTATTAAACTTAATTAGTTGGTGCATTGATGCTATCGCGAATATATGATTTAGCTGGTTTGTGTACGTTGACTGTACATTCACATTTATGTTAAAATCGCCTATAATAATATTGTTTTCAGTTTCACAAAAATATTCTTCTAACACCTCGCCCATATGGTTTATAAATTCAGCATCGCTTGTGTTTGGTGAGTGGTATACTACACCTATTTTCCATTTAATCGTGTTTTTTATGGTTTTAATCACAATACACCATAGGTTATTATTAATACTGTTATTAAATACTACTTTAAATTCGATCGATTTATGAATGTATATAAGGACACCACCTGTGTGTCGGCTATGCGAATCGCATCTAACGTGATTATATCCAATAATATTTATTTCTGTGTCACTTATATTCTCTGTGGTGTGGGTCTCAGCACATAACACAATACTGGGATTTTCTTCTTCAACCATTCTTTGGACTTCGGCTTTGTTTGCCGTAATACTGTTAGTATTGAGGTATATACACTTCAACTCTGCTTTCACTTTATTTTGTACTTTTATATTGGTACCTTCATTATTTCTTAATTGCTAATAACCGAGCTTTTGTTTTTTTATTTGTAGTTTATTGATATAGCATGGGCACTCTTTATCAAATGTGTCGTGATTAAAGTCTATTTCTAACTTCAACTTTTCTTTGGCCTTTATACAATTTAGGCATTTATTTATGGGGGTTTCTTCACACGTTTTTGAGCTATGTTTTCCATGGCACCTATTGCAGGCTTCATCGCTTTTACAATCTGATGCTCTATGATTGAAACCTTTACATTTGTAGCACATTAGTACGCTAATCGCGTCATACACTTTGCATCTTTCCCACCCGATGTTAATTCTCTCAGCTGCCAAAATCTTGGAAAAGTCCTCTTTATCAATTTCAAAAATTATATCTTGCACCATTGTGTTACCTCGTTTTCTCTCGATTTTTTTTACAATTTTTAGTGAACTCTTGCTTACACATTCATTTTGTTTTTTTATGGTGTCTATTAGCACATCATTTTCGTATTTAAAAATTATGCCCGAGACTACAAAACTTGGACGAATCTGCTCAGGCACTTTTACTTCGTATTCTCTACCAATGTTGTTTTCAATTGCTAATTTTATTTTTTCACGCTCATCATTATTTTCACTATGGATTACCATCACCCCATTATTTCTTGTTTCGATATTTGAAATCTTTAGGTTTTTCGGATCAACCTTGTTGTTCAGATCTTGCTTTGTTTTTTCACTAGTTTGTTTTCCTTTCGGTTTCACTATTATTGCGACATCTTTTTTAAGCTGTGGTACTTCACTCTTTTTATTATTATTTCTTATGGCATCAGCATATGACACTCTCTTTTCATTATTATTGCTGTTTATTTTTTTTATTTCAGTATGCACTTTTTCATTGTCTTTACCAATTAACTCTGCCTGCTTTTTCACTTCTTCAACCATATTCTGTACCTTTTCACTGCCTTTGCCAATTAAATCAGTTTTATTTTTTATCTCTTCAACCATGGAATATAAACTTTTCATTTCTCCTATTTTCTTTTCAAATTGCTTTTGCGATTTTTCTATCATCGCAGCACGTTGAGTGTAACGACTCTCAACTGCTTCCAATAGAGCTTTTATTTCATTTTGGCTTGTTTTCATTACACTTTCAAACTCAAGCTTATACTCACTTAGAATTGAGTTATTTTTTTTCACATTAACCTGCATCTCTTGTAACACCAAGTCAACGTTTTGAATGTATGTTACACATTCATCACACATAAACCGAACCATATTGTTTTTCTCGCCAATAATTTTTGAGCTGTATTTATCAACTCCTGAGCATTGAACGCTATCATGGTATATTTTACCACACACACCTTCGCACGGTATACCACTTTCCCCTCTGATACTACCATTGCATTTAGCACACACACCCATAATTTGCCTCTTTTTCTCTTTCCCGTTTGTTTATCCGCGTTTATGGTTTAATTATTTTTATTTTGAGCACTTTTAAATTAATAATATAGTTTAAAATTGTTTAAATATAAAATAGTTACACTTTATTTTTAGCAAAATTATTATAAAGCACTTATTGAGTCTCTATCTCACAATTGCAGCGATATTCAACATTTTTTAGGAGCGTTTTACTATTATTTT